>JAVFBX010243625.1:0-10320 GCA_034783855.1 Mopalia kennerleyi | reverse complement strand
TTTTGTCTCCGTCGTCATATAAGTGAAATACCCTTGAGTACGACGTTAAACACCAATCAAACAAACAAACAAATCATCAAATGCAGGACAGTGTTTTTAAACAAATTTAAAACCAAAATTGGTGAATGCGGATATTAAAATCTAAAATGTAATAAAGCTATTAAAACACTACAAGTTTCTAATTGCATTCACAAAATTGAAGTACTCGAATTTCTATAACGCATTTTCTAATAAGCTTCTAATAAAAGGTGAAATGTTTATAAATTTACAGGACTCGTGCTCGGTCATCACTAGTAGGATTTCTCCTAAACGACAGAAGCGATCTGGTACGTAATCTTACAATTTGTAAGTGGGGCCGTATGTCGTTGGTTAGCGTCTGATTCTCCATAGGTGAAGTCCACCAGTGGACAACGAACATGGATAATTCAACTATCGGTGTGGCTTTGTTTTTAATAAGGTTATTTTATAAGAGCATTTTGTGGTCTACCAATTAATTTTCTACTCTGGCTGAAGAAAGTCACCTTTTATGGTCTTCGCTATCGCGCAATGTCACAAGAGATATATCTGAACAGTGCCACCGTCAATACGGTTGTATTATTTCAAAACTTTCCGGTAACTGGAAATCGCAGAATATTTGTTGCTTAATATACAGGTTTCTGACCTAGTGTTATTACAAATAACAGAATGGTTAGATACGTTGTGACCTACCCGGTATACCACATCAAGCAAGAGTCTTCTTTTTTTAACATACAATTGCCAATTCCATGGTAAAGATTCAATAACATCCGTGGTCTTGACTGTAAACGTGTACTTTACACTCCACAGGTTTATTGTATCGATATTTGTTTCTATTTTCAGATTTGGAAAACCGTCCCATCGTTGTTGTGACATCGAAATTTTTCACTTTATAATTTTCTGGTTTATGTGTAATATATTATAGGAAATAATAAATTGATTTAAGTTAATATATTTTATTGTTTGTTTACACATCTGTTTCTATCTTTACTTTAATTTTCGGACTTGGACATTTTGTTACTTCTGCGTTTATCGTTACTAGCATATTTTGCAGGGCCATATACGAGGGTTTTCAATATCGTAGCACAGCGCCTTGATGTGTCCAACTAAGTCCAGTACAGGAAACGAAATGTTGTAAACTTGGTGAAAACTACCATTTAATACCATTTGGCTTGCGTAAATAAAGCCAATCGAGTTTGCCAATAGGCCTGCATTTATGTTACTCAATTTATCTTCCAATGTTTACCGACGTTATTACGTTTGTTCGCTATAAACCAAATTGGCGGAAGAGCATTTAGAATTCGCAAGGATTAGCATTGCATATTAAATCATGGTTGTGTTTTCGGAACCTTTGACGAAAAGTTGGACGCGTTTGACGATTATGCAGACAGACGTGGTTCTCTCATGGCGGCGAACCGCATTGAGGATGGACTACAGGCAAATCTTTTCCAAGCCACAGTTGCAGCAGATGGTTTCAAAATGTTGAAAAACTTGTAGTCCAGTGGCTCTTAAGAATGTCGTCCACCTGTTCATTCAGGGCGTTTCTTAAAGAAGCTTTGCATGACAACTCGTACAGAGATCCATCCAAGGATGTCCAGGACTCGAACGAATTTATTGTCCAACCGGGATTTGTCGTTTGAAGATGCTCTACTGAAATGTCTGAGTTTGCAAGCAAGGCGAACAGCAAGCATATAGGTCTAGCAGCAGCTACGGTGACGGTGCGTCAAATAGACAGATACCAATCAGCTTCAACCAAGAAAGTGGCTCTTCAATCCAGCCGGACGGAAAACAGCATAGCGTGCGGATGTTGTGGTGGTTTAAACACCCGAACAGAAAAGTGCAGACAGTCGTATATGCTGTGAGAGGTCATATCAATGAAGTTTGTTTCAAGTATAATAAAAATAATCCAGGTCCAATAAACAAATTCCGGAGAAAACACCTCAAAACTAAGTCCTATAGGTATGTCGAATCAAAGTGGGGGAGAGTCCGATTATGAATTTGGACAACTCTGGTTATTCAGAAATGGTGAGGATAATAAGGTAAAACCGATAAAGGTTGAAGTGATTGTCGGTCCGTGTAAGATCTTTCTGGGTCTTCACGTTCGACTGTTTTTTTAAACTGTTTACAAAGATAAACACTCTACATAACATTTTTTAAAGTAACCCAGAGTATATTCTGGAACTTTGTTGTAGTGAAGGGAGATCGTCCATCTTTGTTTTGGAGGGATTGGTTGTCGAAAATTAATCTGGACTGGGAAAATATTTCTTCAGTTACAGTGGTAAACGCCCCTCAATCAAACGATTATCTGCCAGATTTCAATGAGTTGTTAGGGAAACACAGTCAATTATTTTCTACTAAAGACCAGCAGTACAAGTCGATCAATAGTGGGGACTATAAAGCTGTTAATGAGTTAGTTGAAGATGACGATTAACAAGAAATAGATAGGTGCCATTTACAAAGGCTACATCACACAAAATAAAACATATCCTACAGAAATGAAATGCCGATTTAAAGTGAATGCAAACCAAATCTATAAAAACAATTATTAATAGATTAAAATATGGAGACCTGATCTCTTTCGGATGAGGGCTTAGAAACCCGTGATTGAGTCCTAAAGAAACCGTGTTAGGTTATGTTTGTATTAATATATGCACTAATTTATAACCTGTCAATTGAGATGGTGACTTTTCATGAACAGTAGAGAGCAAGCCGTCATGACACACCCCTTCAGTTTTAAGGACAGCGCTGTGTTTGACTTCATGGTATGCACATTTTCATGGACAGCACAGTGTGTGCCGTCATGCCAGGCCCCTCTCTTGAACAACACAGTGCCTGTTGTCATGTCAGGCCCCTCGTGTCCGCGGTTCCTCTCACAAACAGCATAGTGCCTGCTGTCATGCCAGGCCCCTCGTGTCCACGGTTCCTCTCACAAACAGCATAGTGCCTGCTGTCATGTCAGGCCCCTCGTGTCCGGTTCCTCTCATAAACAGCACAGTGCATACTGGGTAGCTGCGCTCCAGGAATTCATAACCTCTAGGCAGGCCTTGTTTCTAAAGGTAATGTACGGCTGGACGTGCCATCTCTATTGATTGTGTATACACTTCAATAGAGATGCGTATTCGAATCTTCCTGTCGCCATGTCAGGCCCCTTTCGTGGACAGCACACCGTTGGTTGTCCTGCAACGCCGTTTACTATAAAGGCAGGTACGCAGGTTCTCTGGACAAAACGTTTCCGACTTCGTTAGAGTTTATAAACTGCATTGTATACATCCACAATCAGTCTTAAGACATCAGGTGATGAGGAATCAATCTTGATGTTACGACGTTAATGACACCAAACAAAGACCAATATAAAGACATCGTACATCTACAGATCTGTCTCGGTTGCTCCTTAAAGGGAAAGACCAACGATTTTAGACCTAAACTTATTACTTTTAGTGAATATTTAGTGACAAACAACTGTAACTCACTTTCAATTGATTAAGCATAACCGTTAATTATTTAATTTAAAATACAGAAGTGACGTCCGCGTTCGCAAAACCAAATATATTGATTTTATCGGGGCTTCTTTGATAGCTTTTCTTTTGATACCCTTCTTTTATGTCAAAGATTGAAAGCATTTTAATCCAAACAAATAAAAAATATATATTTAGTAATAAAAACATTAAAGATATAAAGACATGACAATCAGATCCGCTTCAAACATGGCATCGCTTCGGCTCAAGTGTCATCCCGATTCAAAATGAAACACGACTTTATTTGATCGATGCAAGAGTGGATTCAGGCAAATTTTATTTTCTACGTTTCCTCCGTGGTACAAATGGGGATTTATTTATGGGTCTTGTTTATGTAATTAGATTTTAACAGCGAACTGCATCATGCAAGATATGACGTGTTCATAGTCGACATCACTCACAACTAACCAAGACCGAACAGGACAATAACCAGACGATTAACGCGTGTTAAAAAAAACCCATCTGCATAGTTACTCGAATTATATCGATAACTATACGTTTTTTAAAATTATTTTGTTTATTTGTTTGTTTGTTTGATTGGGGTTTAACGCCATACTTATTTCACTCACATGGGGCGTTCCAGCCCAATGGGTGAAGGGAACCAGCCTAGCTGCCACTGCATGGCAACAAACAATTTTGTTTGATTGGGGTTTAACGTCGTACTCAAGGGCATTTCACTTATATGACGACGGATTATCCACACTGTTCCTTGTCTTATAACGGTGGAAAACCGGGAGGAAACCTCGTAAAAAACATCCCCGCGATTGCCGGAGCCATGTCGACAGACGGACTCGATCCCGTGAATGGTAAATTGGAGTAGAATTAGGAAGCGCACACGTTAACACTAAGCCATGGCCGCTGGCCGGAATCAAACAAAGACAAGACAGGACGAATGCAGGACGTAATACAAAGACATTACAAACAGATAGGCTTCATGTTGCCCCTAATCTTTGGGATCACCAGGGCAACAAAAAGCTCCATCACAACCCTCCGGCAAATTATATTATTGAATTATTTTATAATTCTAAGTCAGCCCAAGATTTGGTGAGATTCATACTATTTGTAGTGTATTCGGTGAGATTCATACTATTTGTAGTGTATTCGGTGAGATTCATACTATTTGTAGTGTATTCGCCATAAAAATATCAGGTGAAAAACATTAAGAGATCTCTGACAGAGGTTCTATTTTAACAGCTACAACTAGATTTAACCACTTCATTGTAATATTGTTCGATTTTAATTTGTTTGTATCGTTTTGGATTTTAAACGTTTCAAACTGTTTAAAATTATATATATTTTGAGTAAATGAAGAGAGACACATTTGCTTGCCCCACCGAGATTCGAACCCGGGACCTTTGGGTTACATATTATATATAAATATAAAGTAATTGTTATGTTATTCGATGTAATTCTTGTAAGATCCCCAATTTGAATAAATTATTGATATATACATTACTTCATGTTGACCCTTAGCTCTAAGGTCACCAGGAGCAATGTATTGGAGTTTGAAGTTTTACATGCACCAAATATGGTTGATTTGTTGGATTGGGATATAGTGCCGTACGTAATGGTGTTTCACTCATGTGACGGCGTGCCAGCTCAATGTGGGACGAAAATCCAGCACCCTCGACACCACTGGCAACAAAGACATGACAAAACAGAACGGTAACAGGACACAATACAAGAACATCAGAGACAGAGGAAGTTCATGTTGCCCGCCCTAACATCCAAGAGCACCAGGGCAACAGGCAGCTCTCTCCAAACCCTTCGCCCTACCAAATGTGATATTGCAAATAAAGAGCAAAAGAGTTAGATATTTTTAAAAAAATATACATGTATAAACATATTTTAATTCGTTGGATAAGGAATCATTGTTGATCGGTGGGCAAAATCTCTTGAACTCGCACTTTGAAAAACTTTATATTTTGAATAGAAGTTCTCATTTTCATTTTATTTTGATAAATAGAAAATATTTTGTTTTGGAAGGGGAAATATTGATTTCAGATGAGCTAACATGGCATCCCTTCGTGTCGCAGTACACGAAGAGCACCTAATAAAGCATCTATTCTTCTCTCGATATGCATAGGTTTTGAGTTGTCCAATGACAACTTAGAATGCAAATCGTAGCTAAGTTTAAATGAAAAGTTTGGAGTATAAAAGACCATGAACTATCAAGCATTGCAGTAGTACCATATTTTTTTTCTTTTCTTTTCTGTGTGTTTTGTTCATAACCGTGTTTTCACACCTTTGTTAAGTTTGATTTTCTCGTGTTTCCGATTTGTTCAATTGGGTTTTCTGTTAAATTTTGTTGTCTTCGCTGGTATTATGTCGCCGATGTTCCTATTGATGTTTTTGGTGGGTATTTGTTGTAATGTTGAAAACCTGTCCCGGTTTGTTTTTTATGAACTCCTAAATAAATTTAAAAAACCGTCAATAACATTATATATCTAATTAACGCTATAATTTTATGGAAACTATCCTGGGTTTTTTTTTATCTAGACTAATAGATTTCCCTCCCATTTATTGATGAATTATAAATAAAATATATATTACGCGGCACTGTTCAATCTATTTCATAAACCTTATTGTGTTTTCTGTTTCACAGGTGCCTATTGTCGTATCGGATGAACCCATTGTACATCGTGAGTAATTCGTTTCCCCAGAAGACCTAGTATACGTTTTTGTTTTTTCAAAGACCCGATCATCGGAGAACTACATTTTCTCCCAGTCTTTTTTTTTTTTTTTTGGCTTTATCGTCCCGGATTTCTGGTGATTACCATGTCAAAACTACAAGAAAACTTCGTCTGTAGCTCCGTGCAAATGTACATATTTTTACTCTAATTCATTAACCATTAGCCCCGTGGGGGAGCGGGTTGGCCAGTCCTGCATAATACTTCCTCGATCGTAGGAGGCGAGAGAAGAGGAGCTTTCTGTTGCCCTGGTGTTCTCGGATCTAAAGGGAACCAGGAAGCTGATCTGTTTGTACGTTTTATTTTTGTCTCCGTCGTCATATAAGCGAAATACCCTTGAGTACGACGTTAAACACCAATCAGACACAATTTTCTGACCAACCAGAGTGCAGGAAAACTTAGCAGGGTTTGATAACTCAACTGGTGCTTGTGATCCTCTTTAATGGATGATAACTAGAGTTACAATCAGGTTATGGAAATGGAAATTAATGTATTGCTTTACAAAGAAAAAGTTTAACTTATTTATAGAATTTTTGGTTTTTGGGTGGTCTTCTCCTTTAAGGTAAAACCACTAAATTATTTTCAGGCAACATCCAATGTCGTAAAACCTATGTGTTCAGCAAAGTAAAGATCCATCTGCAATCTTGGTAATCTGGCAGAAGAAAAAGTCACTAGAAAATTATTTAATATTGCTTCCATTCAAACTGTACAGGCCACTTATTAACTTTAGATTGTGAAATATCCGGATGGATGGCAATCGAGGTAGGCAGGTGTCACAACATCCCAAAGAGATAACGAAAATCTCATTGTAGTTCAAATTTCGTGGGTGATGAAATTCATTATTTGCTTAAATGTGAGCATATTTAAAATTTAAAGCATTATTTTCAAGATGGACAACATCCCAAAAAGTGGACGAAATTGTCTTCTTTGTAGTTCAAATTTAGTGGGTGATGAAATTATTTGCTTAAATGTAAGGTATATACGGCAAAAATGTATCAATGGCGATATAGAAACATATTACTTTAGACTAATGCCTTACCATGAATATAATGCATTGAAGCACATAAGTTTATTTGCACTATTGGTATCGAAGTGAACTGCCGAACAGCGGGTATAATTAGTATATTTATGTAACGCTCAATGATACTTTTAATACTGTGAATAATTGTTGTTAATACTTCAGTTAGTCTAACTACAGCACAACTAATCACATGCCTTTCCAGAAAGGGCTAAACACCAGCCAATATTGTTTAAATGTATAGTAATTTTGTCGTAAAACTATGATATATACATGTACATGTAGCTTAAAATTATGTTATCTACTATATTAAGATGTAAATTAAAATGGGTTCTATTTTTCTTAACCTATCTACCAAGATGTTGACATACACAAAAACTGTTCTATGACCGATGTACGACTATGCATGTACGAATCTCTGTATTGTATATTTAAATTATTACTTTGCGCTCTTGTGCCATACATTGTGTCCATAGTGTTAAAAAATGTGAATCGAAAGTAACCAGTCAAGGCAATCCGCTAAAAACTATGTACAAATACCAGTTAAAGTCACTTAATTTTAAGTGAAAAGTTTGATTCAGTTTGCAATTGTACAGCTGGGTGGGTTTTGCACAATTTCTAACAGTTTTGGCTGTTCATCAGTGTTTCTCGACCCTCCGGTATATGAGGGAGTCTCAAGATGTGGCTCCGACAATCGCGCGGGGTGGTTTTTACGAGGTTTCCTCCCGGTTTTCCACCATAATAAGGCAAGGAACAATGTGAAGCGGTCAATCCGTCGTCATATAAGTGAAATACCCTTGAGTACGACGTTAAACTCCAATCAAACAAACAATATGTGTTTCTCTGTTCGAGTTACAACCGTGCAATTCGGCATGCTGATTAAAGAAATAATTATCTAATAACGGGTATCTCAATTGTTTTCAGTTAGGCTTTTTGTTTTATTATAAAGAGATTTAAGGAGAGAATTATTAAACAAAAACAAAAAATTAGATTGTTACTATGTTAAAGTCCTTATTGGTAGGCATACTTTAATGTTTAAATAAATGACTTAGCGGATTTCTGCCCTGCAAGTCAACAGCTATCTAGGGGGGTAAATAAACTGGAAAACACTGTAGGCTGTGTATTAAGAGAGAAAACTTTTTTTCGTAAGAACTGACATTTAGATGATCTTGCGACGGTGCTGAGTAAAGCGAAGGCTGAAAGGGATTGTAATCCACCAATCTTTCCATACTGTATCAAAAATTGTTTTACAATATTTTCCTTTCAGAGACCAACTCTGCGAAATTATTCGATATGAACCTACCGCTACAGATGTACAATAGATGTCTACAATAGCTTACTCACCAGTCTATTTTCAGCTCCTGAGCCAATCGAGCCCACCATTGTCCGCCCTTATCAGTAGTCCCTCGGTCCGCCCTTATCAGTAGTCCCTCGGTCCGCCCTTATCAGTAGTCCCTTGGTCCGCCCTCATCAGGGGGCCCTTCGGTCCGCGCTTATCAGGGGCCCCTTGGCCCGCCCTTATCAGGGGCCCCTCGGTCCGCCCTTATGAGGGGTCCCTCGGTCCGCCCTTATCAGGGGTCCCTCGGTCCACCCTTATCAAGGGTCCCTCGGTCCGCCCTTATCAAGGGTCCCTCGGTCCGCCCTTATCAAGGGTCCCTCGGTCCGCCCTTATCAGGGGTCCCTCGGTCCGCCCTTATCAGGGGTCCCTCGGTCCGCCCTTATCAGGGGTCCCTCGGTCCGCCCTTTTCCGGCGTCCCTCGGTCCGCCCTTTTCCGGCGTCCCTCGGCCCGCCCTTTTCCGGTGTCCCTCGGCCCGTCCTTATCCGGCGTCCCTCGTTCCGCCCATTTGTACCAACAATCCCCTTCAATCGCATCATTGACGGGTCTTGTATGTATTAACGAGACATATTGAACAAATTAGTGGACTCCAGAGCGAGGCAACTGAACCATGACCTTATAGACTGGGAATCGTAGCACCCCCTCGTAGCACGTCATCGCCGAATTATTGTATTATGTCAACCAGTCATAACCAGTCTGTCATACATCTATCAGTTAAAATGTCCCCCGCATGGTTTTGGGGACATCATGTTGACGTTGTGTCGTTGACATAAGAAAGTAGTTCTTCGGTGACGTGTTACGCGGGGATTCCCAGTTTATCGGCTTATGGTTCTCCTGCCTCGCTCCGGCGTTCACTAATTTATTCAATCTGTCGATGCATACAAGATCCATCACTGTTGTGAAATGAACGAGATTTTTGGTACAAATGAGCCCTGGCCCTGTGCTAGTCTCATCCTGGCTGCAAGTATAGCCCCCCTAGTGATTTTTGTACAACCGATTCGGAATAGCTCTTGTTACGGCAAAAACCAAACGGAGAGAAAGCAATCACCGATTTTATTAATTTACAATATATATTTAAAATAACACGATAGCAGGGTTATACAGTATAATACATAATAGCAGACTTTAAGAAACACAATTGAAGGTAATAGACAATGAAAATATGTCTTAAATAAAGTAACTTACATATATAGTGTACTATGGATCAGCGTATAAATCTGCTTAATAGTTCAGTCCAAGTAAGTCGACTTTCATAAACCGGTCTGCGATCTGCAACTTCATCGAAATCTACAGCAATAAATTCTTAGATACAGCTCCAAGCCATTAAACTCAGAATTATTCCGATTATATCCACACAAGGATATTCACCAACATCTTCAGTGAAGGTGTAACGTAAATTATATTCTTCTGTTTATTTTATAATAAGAAATAATAGTTGAAAGTGCAGTAAAGTAAGTTTAAAAACCTTTTTAAATGTGACAATGAAAAGTTCTTTCATTTCTGACTTCTCAAAGACGAATCGGATAGTTTAAATCAAATTCGCGAGTGAAATCAAGTCATTTTATTTACAAACGAAAATTGGACACTGTATGACCTCCCTATTATAGTGTCGATTACAGTTCACAAATGTCAACACTCGCAGATCGGAAATATGTCTCAGAAAGTTACAAACATTGAGGAAATTCCGGAAGAAATCAGCTAATTAATTGGTAAATATAGATAGGCAAGCTTACCTGTCAAACAAA
>JAVFBX010243614.1:0-10320 GCA_034783855.1 Mopalia kennerleyi | reverse complement strand
CTATTGGTAGCCGCTTGGGTTGTTTTCTACACATTTCCCCCCGTACTACCGCTGGGAGCCTCCGCGGCCGCCTCCGCGACCTAATAGAGGAAGTATGCTCACCCCCCCCTGCTGCTGAGGTTAAGCTATGTCGAGATATTAAAATAGACTCGGTTATAGAGGTCACAATCCTATGTATAAAGTTTTTAACTGAGAATTTCAACCAAATGGCCATAATAAATTATAGAGACAAACTTGACTGCTTACAAAAAGAACTTAAAAAATGGAAGTGTAGAAATTTAACTCCATTCGGCAAAATCACAGTAATCAAATCCATAGCATTGTCTAAACTCGCACATTTATTTATAACTTTACCAAATCCTTGTATATCCTTTATTAATGAGTTACAATGTAGTCTGTTCAAATGTATATGGAATGGGGGTTGTGATAGGGTACAACGCAAAATTCTTACCCAAAATTATAACTATGGAGGGATAAGAATGATTAACATAAACAATTTTATAGAGGGCCTTAAAATATCATGGATAAAGCGGATTTTATTTTGTAACCCAACGTGGGCCACGTTAAGTAATGAATACATCAATACAATACCATAAATTTGGGATATGGGAGCGAGAGGGCGAAAAAGGTTATAACTGAAATTAATAACCCCTTCCGGATTGATACTCTTACTGCATGGTACCACTTTAAAATTTATAGATGACATCATGGATGAACCTCTTTGGTGTAACCATATTTTTGACACAAAGGCCTTAAAAAGTGGAATAATATACTTATGAAAACAGATATTAACTGGCAAAAAAACTTTCAGTAGAAACATTTCTACAACCACACAAATCAAATTTCGAAATTTCCAATACAAGGTTCTACATAGGATCTTATGTACAAACGCATTCCTCTTTAAGATTGGTAAGAGGGGCAATGGAACATGCTCTTTTTGTAATGAAGAAGAAGAACATATAGAACATTTATTATTATTTTGCCCAAAGGTTCAAACTTTTTGGATTAAGGTGGAAAATTAGCTACGAGTAACATCAGGAGAATCCACAAAACTAGACAATGTCAAAATAAAATGTGGGTTAGAATCTTACTATCATATAACAAATGTCATCTTACTTCTGGCAAAGAAATTTATTTACAACCCAAAAATTACAAACAAGTCACTTGATTTAGAATTATTTCTGCATTTGTTGTAGAATATTTTAGAGCAGAGAAGACCATTGCCTACAGAAATGATAAACAAAACCAGTTTATGATAATCTGGGGCAATCTTTATTATTTACAAAATTACTAAACTGATTTAAATTGTGTGGTAAAGAAAAACGAAATACAGTTGAAAAAATTAACATAATAGAACTCGACAAAATATCTACAATCAAAATGCTATTTTTTTTTAATTGTTTAGCATCCTTTCTGATTAATATGCATATGTGCATGTGTAATCATTTCATGTTATGTTTATATGGATCTGTCTGTATTGTCTATTTGTGGAAGAACGAAGGTAAATGTTTATTGTAATGACCATTCGTTTTGTTTTAAATTGAAGTACATGGCAAAAAAAACCCACATGTTGGACATATAAATGTACTGATATTTGCTTAGTCGTATTGTAAACAGGTCATGTTGTTATAAATGTATGTAAAATGTCACCTGACTTATCATGTCTATTGCATATAATACCTATATATACAAATATAAAAAAAAATTTAAAAAGACCATAATGTTTGTACAAAAGTCTGAATAATGTAATAGATGTAATGGTGTGATCAATATGAAACATGTCTTTGTACAGAAGACTTATTAAGGTAATATGTATAAGTGTGTGATCAAGTTGAAAAAATAATGTTAGTACAGACGTCGGAATACTGTAATACGTATAGTGGTGCGATCAAGGTGAAAAAATAATGTTAGCACAGACGTCGGAATACTGTAATACGTATAGTGGTGCGATCAAGATGAAAAAAGAATGTTAGTACAGACGTCGGAATACTGTAATACGTATAGTGGTGCGATCAAGGTGAAAAAATAATGTTAGTACAGACGTCGGAATACTGCAATACGTATAGTGGTGCGATCAAGGTGAAAAAATAATGTTAGTACAGACGTCAGAATACTGTAATACGTATAGTGGTGCGATCAAGGTGAAAAAATAATGTTAGTACAGACGTCGGAATACTGTAATATGTAGGCCCCTACAGTGGTGTGAACAAGGTGAAAACATATAATATTTGCACAGAAGTCTGAATAATGTAATATGTATAGTGGTGTGGTCAAGGTGAAAAAATATAATGTTTGTACAGAAGTCTGAATAATGTAATATGTTTAGTGGCGTGACCAAGGTGAAAACATATAATGTTTGAACATAAGTGTGAATAATGCAATATGTATAGTGGTGTCATCGAGGTGAAAACATACATGTATAATGTTTGCACAGCGGTCTGAATAATGTAATATGTATAGGGTGTGATCAAGGTTAAAACATAACGTTTGTACAGAAATCTGAATAATATAATAGGTATAAGTACGTGATCAAGGTGAAGACATAATATTTGCACTTAAATCTGTTAATGTAATATGTATAGTGGCGTGATCAAGGTGAAAACATAATGTTTGCACAAAAGTCCGAATAACGTAATATGTATAGTGGTGTGATCAAGGTGAAAACATAATGTTTGTACAAAAGTCTGAATAATGTAATATGTATAGGCGTATGATTAAGGTGAAAACGTACTATTTGTACAGAAGTCTGAGTAATGGATAAATAGGTATAGTGATGTAATCAATGTAATATGTATAGTGGTGTGATCAAGGTGAAGAGAAAATGTTTGTACATAAGTCTGAATGCTGCAATACGTATAGTGATGTGATCAAGGTGAAAACGTAATATTTGTACAGAAGTCTGAATAATATATAAATATGTATAGTGATGTGATCAAGGTGAAAACTTAATGTTTGCACAGAAGTCTGAATAACGTAATATGTATAGTGGTGTGATCAAGGTGAAAACATAATGATTGTACAGAAGTCTGAAAAATGGGATATGTATAGGTGTGTAATAAAAGCGAAAACATAATGTTTGTACATAAGTCTGAAAAATGTATAAATATGTAAAGTGATGTGATGAAGGTAAACACAGAATGTTTGTACAGCAATTTAAATAAGGTGATATGTGAAAGTGTGTGATCAAGGTGAAGATATCATGTTTATACAGAAACCTGATAATGTAATAGTTACAGCACATGCTCCAAAGATGAGACTACCACCTGGATATTATAATGTTTATTATAAATCATTCCTACAAATCATTCCTGTATAAAACAGGCAAAAGCGAAAATGACTTATGTTCATACTGTTCTAGTTCAAAAGAAACCATTGAGCATTTGTTCCTGAATTGTCCAGTTACTAAGGTAATCTGGCACAAATTACAAGATCTTATCAGTATTGCGAAAAACACTAGACTTGAACTTTCAAACTATAACATAATCTTTGGCTGGGATAATAAAGAGCATTTTTTTAATACAATATCAGTTATTTCAAAGCTATATATTTATAAAACCAAATTTAATCCAGCAAGCCTATAATTCCATAACTTATTGCAAATAATTCTTGACCATATTTCAACAGAAAAATCGGTAGCAGAGATTAATGATTCTTTCGAGAAATATGAAGAAAATGGAGTACTTTCAAAGTATTTTTGCTCAATTTTATGGTTTCAGCTGCATAGATGTAGGAGTCAAGCTTATATTATGTGATTTGTTTAATTGCTTGAATGATTTTTATAGTTATTTTTGTATTTTTATTCTTATGCTTTATGATAGAATTTGTGTTAGATCTACACTTAGACCGTAGTGTTGTTTCTTTTGATACAGAGATTTATTCAGATTTCGCATATACACACCCGAATATTTAATGTACATGTTTATAACCATAATATATCAAATACCTATATGTATTAACATAATACAGGACAACGTCTTGTATGTATTCAGCTATGTTTTAGCATAATACATTACAACCGATTGCATGTATTTAGCTATGTTTCAACATGATACAGTATGACCTATTGTATGTATTCACCTCTGTTTCAACGTGATACAAGACAACCTATTGTTTGTATTCAGATGTGTTTCAACATGATACAATATGACCTAATGTATGTATTCAGCTGTGTTTCAGCATTATACAGGGTAACCTATTGTACATATTTTGCTATGTTTCAACATCATACAGGGTAACCTATTGTATGTATTTTGCTATGTTTCAACATGATACAGTGTGGCCTATTGTATGTATTTTGAGCTATGTTTCAACATGATACAGGACAACCGACCGACAAACTGATTTTCTATTGTATATATATAATGAGATAAAATGAGCTTTCTGGGGCTTCTTTTCCTGCCAGAAAAATAGCAACAATATTTGTAATAATTGAATTTTCAGGATAGCGAGCGGTGAAATTCTGAATTTTGATATCCCTGAATAATCCAGGTACTGTTTGTAGGATTTCTTGAATTACCGCGTCCGCCACGGGCTTCTGGATCGATCAACCCTGAGTTATTGAAGATCGGCAAAGGCGGGAAGAAGTCACGTGATGCCGCGCGATAATGGTGAGTGGTTTGACGGAATTAATCTAAATCGCCTGCATGCCATCACGGCTTTACCTGACCGGACTAGACAGCAGTTGGTGCTAAAGTGTCCTAAGTCTACAATATACTGGCCAGCCAAGGAACCAGAAGGCGAAAACAGCTTGTCCTAAGCATGGAAAACAAATTGGTATGTGAATGAGCTTTTACGTGTCTAAATCAAGGTCACATCCAGCAAGGTATATGAGCTTTGGATACAATTCTCCTCAATAAAACACATTTTAATTCAGGTACTATAGGCCTATCAATTTCGCCTGGAATTAAGGCAAGTACAATTACCCTGAACCGTTCGGGTTATACCTCAATGAACACTGAGAACATCAACCTGAAACTTGAAGGCAGAAATTATAACCTGTATAATTCAGGCATATGAACAACCATGAATGCATTCAGGGACAATCGCTGAAATTGACATGTTGGGGTACGGCCTGATTAATCCAGGTAAAAACACCTGGATTCCAGGGATAATCCCTGAATCATTATAGAGTGTGTACTTCCGGTTAATAAATTAAATCCAATCCCATCTGTTCTCTCACCAAGTTAATGTGTCAATTTGTTTTCAAGTTATCGTGCTCACCACATTCAGACAGCACCATTGGGTTACAGAAAAGATGCATTATATTTTACATGTTAGCTTGATGTTTGTTTAAATATAGATCAATGGTTACGTTTCTTTTTTTAATGCTGATTTTTTAGTTGTCATTAAGCTTGAGATTAGTTCCCACACAGTTTGCCAATCGAGCTACTACGCCGACATGAGAACTTTATCTAAAATATAACTCAAAGTTACGAATTATTTATTTTTATTCAGGGACCTGTTTAGCCGTATCATTCTGACATAAACTCTTACATAAGCAATCGTCAGTATTTTGTTATATAATTTCCACATGCTATTCAAGAGATTGGGATAGCGGGGAGACATTGTACACGATCAACTGCAGAGATATGTTCTACAATTCCTCAGGTATATGGGCAAATCCCAAACACCTGGACGATGCAGTCAGGGTTTATGTTAAAAAAATATATATTACTCAGTGTAGGCGTCAATTATAATAGAAGCATTTTGAGGGTGTAATTTCTAGTCTTTTTTCTGACATTTGTCCAAAGTTAGTTTCAACCGAAATGACCACTTGGAACAACTCCCTTGAGAGAATACCGACAAATGAGCAAGTCTACAATTAATTGCCTAGCATGTTCTTTATGGCATGAAAAGATAGCCATCAGAGATTGCCCCGGTACAGTACATTCTCCAACATGTTCTTTATGACATAACAAGATATCTCTCTGATATTGTCCCCGAACACTACATTTTCCAACATCTGTTTTCTGACATGGCAAGAAAACTATCAGAGATTGTCTCCGAACATTACATTCTCCAGCATGTTTTTTATGACACAAGACAGCTATCCGATATTGTCCCCGAACAGTAAATTCTCCAGCGCCTGCTTTTCGACAAGACAAGACAACTATATGACATTGTCCCCGAACAGTACATTCTCCAGTATGTTCTTTATGACATTACAAGACAACTTTCACAGATTGTCCCCAAACAGTACATTCCCAATCATGCACTTAATGACATGACCAGCAACTGTCCGACATTGTCTCTGAACACTACATTTTCCAACATGTGCTTTCTGACATGACAAGACAGCTATCCGATATTGTCCCCAAACACTACATTCTGCAGCACATGCTTCCTGACAGGACTAGACAACTATCAGAGTCTGCCCCCGAAAAGTAAATTTTCCACAATGCCCTTTAAGACTTAACAAGACGACTGTCCGATATTGTCCCCGAACGCTACATTTTCCAAAATGTGCTTTCTGACATGTCAAGACAGCTATCAGAAATTGTCCGCGAACAGTACATTTTCTATTACGCGCTTCCTGACATGACAAGACAACTGCCAGAGATTGTCCTAGAACAGTACATTCTCCGGTCTGTTCTTTATGACATGAGAAGACAACTGTCCGATATTGTCCCCTAACAGTACATTACATAGCACGGGCTTTCTGACACGACAAGAAAAGTACATTCTTAGAATAAGTGAGATTTTCTAATTAATTGTTGATGAAAGATATCCTTTTATTTATCTGAATTATGTAATTTTATAAAATCATATAGACATTCGCTATTGATTGATCATCGTTGTCCTTACTCGTGTATACATAGCTTTCTGCTGTGTGTACGCTTTACGTATCAATAGTGTATTATATCAGAGAGAAAACAATGTATATAATCTTGATCTATTCTGAAATCTGATAACAAATAGTCACGTTTTTACCAGAACTAATGACAGGTACAATAAAACAGAGAAATTACATTTTACCGGTTTATTAATTTTTAAGAAATTCAATATTCTGTACATCTCAGTAGGCTAAATTGTTTCAGAATCTTCGATGATTGAATCAGATTTCAATTCATTAAAAGAAATGCCGGATGTTTCGTAAGATGGCAATCATTTTCAGACGATTTACACCTGTGACTTTTGGCTCGTTTTATAACAGGTTTGTGCCAGATTCATGCAAGTCTTGGAAATACAAGCGATGGATGTTGGTTGGTTTCATCACAGACTGAAGACCTTGGGTGCCCTATTACAATGCACTATTAACTTTACTATCATTTATTCTAGGTAAAACACGTGACGTTTAAGATAACACGTTGGTTGACTGCCTGAACACGACAAGTAACGCGAGACTTGGGCATGGATTTAATTAATTGGACTAAATGTTCCATGGTTAGACTGCTGAGAAGTTTGAATCTATACACCCCCCACCATCATCATCTTCAGAGTTTATACAAACCTTAGGCAGACTACTAAGCTGTAGAACTGAAGGGACAGACCTTGACACGGTTTGATATAACAGCGCACAGGTGGTCGTGTTACTTACAAAAATCTCTACAATTTATCTTGATGCATCTGGCATTTACACCTGCACAGGTAAGGCAATTGATTAATATGTCCTCGGCACATGGACAGTAACAGTGGGAGTAAAACATTCTCAAATAGTGACAAAAAATGAGATCAACCCATGCCCTCTGCTCCTCAATAGACCGATATTCTGTTGCAATATGCTGTGCTGGAATGTCCATCAACTCTTTCATACTAAAAATATTCACAAACGGACTCGATTATATATGCATTGAGGAAAATTGTTGTGTCCACTATAGAGTTTTTTTTAGCTGTCTAGATTTTTTCAGCGGAAACTCTGACAGTCCTATAAATGTTTGATCTTTTCTGGTGTAATTCTTTGTCTCTTTCCCTCAGACCTTTGAAAGCTTTAAATCTGAGGGATTACTCAGGGTAGACAAAACTCGACAGCTGTGCCTACCAGTCCAGCAGTAGCATATCGCATCCAAACAATGCATAAATCTGACTGTATAAATACCATTGCGCCTTCAGTTCGTTCCTCGTAATACTCATAAACAACCCCATGTCATCTGCACTATTTGGCAGCATATCGCTTTAAACAAGTGCTTTATTTCTTTAAAAACGTATGCGGCTCCTCAGATAAAAATCATGCTCCTTCAACACGCAACGAGGAAAGATTCATTTGCAACAACAGCAAATATGTCACGTTTTATCTCCAATTACAGTTTGAGTACCCGGTCAAGTTATCAAAGAAATGTTCTGGTCTTGAGTACTTTTTTAAACATCAATCGGTTTGGGGAAAAACGTGTTTAGTATAGAGCGAAAACATTGTTGATAGTCAATTTAAACTATACATGGTTATTGGCCTAAGTTGATTTAAACTGTCCCCTTTCTCGTAAAAAGTACCCCCTCGATTGCCGGAGCAACATCGAGTGACTCATATACCAGACGGTCTGCTGGCAGACTCGAACTCGAAGGCTTAGTAAGGATAAGTAAGCAGCCACGCTAACCAAGTTACGGCCGCAGGCTCAAAGGTATGGGTTATGGACGGTCTGCCAAACAACGCTTTAAGATGGTTAACGAAAACGCTGGGTCTTTCAATGTGATGAAAATATCCAGCCCCTATTTCTTAAAGATGAAAGGCAGCATACTGTCTAAAGACACTGCCAGAGGATTCCATCAAAGCACTGGAGCCGGAAACAGCAGAAAAAATGGGTCCTTTCGCCACAGTCAAAGAGTTCTCTTGTCACATTTGACAACTGAATTTCCTCCATTGTACATTATTTACGTTTCGCTCAAATGTACTTAATTGGAAAAGTATTCAATAACTAGAACGGCTATCGTGCACTTTATCTGACGATGGAGACCGAGAATAAAGTAATATAGCCGGTAGTCAAAGTCATTTTGTTCTTATTGGTTTAAGTGAACCCACTCCATACGACAGCATAAGTACGTCTATAATACAGAGCAGGAACAAAACTCACCACGTGGCGAACGTTGGCTATAACATGGATACTTGACAAAATTAGGGCCTTCTGCCAATTACTTTTCATGGTTATTTCGGTTACACATAACCGTTTCGGAGAGCTATTCTATGTTTATTAGCTACCAGGTCAGTGACAGAAACAATACACTCTTAATATAATCGTCAGCTTTTTGTTTGGGTGGGTGGGAGGGGCTGACTTTTTGTTTGGGGGGGAGGGGGGCTGTAGTGTCCCAACGGTGTAAAACACATTGATGGTTGTGTTTTTATAACTGTTATCTGTGGATACAGGTGAATTACATGTGAGCACGGCTTTATACTTTGATCAATCAATGTAAAATAAAACTATGACCTTCTCTAAGGTAAGTATGTAAGTAAGTCTTTATTTATTCTCGATAAAAATTCCTTAAGCACATGCCTTTCTTCAAGGAAGTCGATTATTTAAATGTCATATATACAACAATATAAATAATAAATCTAGTTTGACTATAAATATTATAACCAGAAAATATGTACCTAAATTATAATATTACACATTTCTATAAAATATATAGACTACATTAAATAATTAATATAGGATCAGATAATTATTGCACACACCCAAAGCAATTCATACATATACAGTCACAGTGATGCACACACATCTCACACACCATCACACGCACTGGCAAAACCCTAATGCGCACATTTATACTGCTTCTGTCAGTTTTGAAACATCACTCAAACATCATATCCTGATACACAAACCTTTACACCCCACATCTCAGACATAAATACTGAACACACAAAAAATAAAAAATAATTATTATTATTTCTTTTCTTATACTAATTTACTGAAATATCATTCGATAATAAGAATGTTTTCATGTTGTTTTTAAATGTCGACAGAGAACTACTTAATTTAAGAGAAATTTCATCCGGGATGTGGTGAAAACATTATAAGTGTGCGTGTAATGTCTATTTTATTATGTTCAATGATTTATTGTTGTTCATATCGAAACCTTTTCAGTACTAGCTATCTGTAAAACTGTCAACTAAAGTGTGTTTGATGCCCTATATTCGATAATTGTCAACAACAGAACTGAGCGGCAGACCTCCAGTTTGCACTTGAAGAGATTTTATGATCCAGATTCTGTTTATGATGCACGTGACTATGTGTTCAAAGAAGACGAAATATAAATAACGAACAGGTTTTGTACTATTTAAAGCGATACTCCGGGCTGCAATAACCCCTTTATCAAATGAAAGGTTACCTTTAAATATACTTAAATATGGCATCGACTTATCGTTTATTAATTTTATCAAATAACCTGAGGGTT
>JAVFBX010243603.1:0-10321 GCA_034783855.1 Mopalia kennerleyi | reverse complement strand
AGTCAGTCATTCAATATATCATTATTGGCCTACTATAAATGTAATACCCGTGTTAACAATTTTCATTCACTCTAAATTTTGTCGTAGTTTACTTTTTCAGAAAGCCAAAAGATTAACAGCACAATGAAAATGTGCACATCTGGATTTTAGGCTCCCCCCCCTCCCTCATCCAATACCCCCCCCCCCACACACACACACACACACCCCCAACAAAATAAAAAACAAAGCACACACTGAAAATAAGAATCATGCCTACCATAGTTTTCTCATCAAAATTCGACAAAATGTTAGGATAGGTATTCATCAATTTCCATAGAGTATATATGCACTATAAAGAGTATATTACAAAATATCATATTTAGGTTTTGGCCCATCCAGACAAACACTATATACATTTGATGAAAACTTTTGCCATATTACCTCACGTTATAACGTATAGATATTACGCTAGGTCACTAACCAGGACCGTTTTGAATGTAGTAATATTCGGTAAATTACCGCAAATTGTTCTGTTGTCGTTTGGCAAATTACAACTATATATGTAATGATGTTGTAGGCCTACAGCTGCAGATCGATGCAATTATTATAAATTGCCAAACAAATTTAATTCTTCATGATTTGGTCTATTTTAATTTTAGCCACATTACATATTTAAATTTTTAAAGATCTAAGTTTTTTTACTGTGACAAAGAATCGAAATCTACCACACCACGTGACTTCCTGGAAAGAACAGTATGGAACGGGTTTATGCCAAAGTTCCAATCGGCGTTGAAAACTAGATGTTACTTGATGGCTGCAAAATCAAACTTACTATTTAATTTGTGTGTTCTTCGGTCTTTCTCGGGAAATACGAACAAACTGCGAATTTTATGCATATTCTGTAATTCATACGCCTATCGCGGAGAACATATTGTGACCACCTCACAATAACGACATTTAAAGCCGATGGTATTTTATCAATAAACTTTATGCGTTCTTGTTAATGATAAATTTACATCTTAAAACATCGATTCAAGTATGATTTGTGGATACAACACATATATCGACACCATTTCTAGGGCGTTTCAATACAGTGTGCGTGGTTAACAGTGGACTCGTGTATCACCCCGAACAGCGTTCTCGAGCGAAGTACAATTAAATGAAAGATGGCCTTGTTATGATAAAGAGCATCTATTAATCTCGATGATTTGTGTATGAATTAGAATTAACAGTCCTTTCATCCCGTGAGGTGCCTATGTGTCAAAGAACACACGCTTGTCTCGCGAGCTGTGACACCCACCCTTCAGCCTAACCAAACCCTCAAGGAAACTAGTCTAGTGTTATATGAAAATCAATCGGAAATAAGCGCGGTCTCTCCAGCGTATTTATTTTGTCGGTGTTGAAATGGCTATATGTGTTATTATTCTGGTCGTGTGCTGTTGAGCGGAGTCGTGTCGCCCGAACACTGTCCGCTATAATTCGCTGTCTCCTGCCGGTGATATATGAGCCCCCCGGGGAATAACTGCCCGCCTCGCTAACATGGAATCAGATTTATTAGAGTCGCACAGTCAACATGATCATCAAGCAACAACGTTTACCTTTTTGGTAATCGTAAACCGGCCGGTAAAATGAAAGCCATAAACAGCGGACGTCGATTAAATGTGCGCTGAAGCGACCAGCTTACTGTTCTGTAGTCTTCCACCCCAAAGCCTCTTGAAGCGATCTGTCACTTTCCAATCACTAATGGATCCTTCTATTTAGAACCCACCACGTAAATCCCCGCTACATTTGCATATATCGGGTTTGAGTGCCAAGGAATATCGCCAAAGAACGCTTTTGCCTTTGTCCGGAAAGTAGAACTACTATCTTTAAAGTCTTCGAGCAGGCTTGACTGATAACAGAAACATGAGTTACTGTTCAAACAAATATTTTCAGGGATGAAAAATAATGACTACTTTGTCACAGCTGGTAGAGAAAGCTGTCTATCGCGTAATAGTCTCTAATAGAATGGATAATTCAGCATACCGGGACAACTGGTAGAGGTCTGCGCCAAACTAAATCAATCAAACAGGAGACCAGCACGTGGTAACCCGGTGTGCGGGTTCATATTTTTCAAGTATGGCTTAGATCACCCGTCGCATCAATTGGTTATTATTTCACTTCTGTCATGGCCCGGGGGCACTATCTTGGCGGGGGTTTGCGGAATGATCGTCCATAATGAGCCTGGAAATGAAAGTTGTTTGGCTCGAGGACGATCAAGTCTCACCACTGACAGATGTAAATTGTTCTGTTTTGTGCTCAGGGGAGCACAAAAATATATGACGAGAAAAAAATAATAAGCCCCTTTATAGAGCACACCATTGAATGCAAACAGTTCCCTATGTCCACATCCTACCATTATATAAAGTTCATAAATGCAGAGAAAACGGGCACGACCTCTACTGGAATCTGAACCCAGAAAACATTGAGGAACTGCGCAATTATATAAAGCTTAGCTCTCGTTCTTAGCCCAAGGCTGTACTACATACTTTCAGCGTATGCTATTTGAAGCCCAACAAAGGAACTGCTACAAGAGTCGAAGGTTAAAAACGTCAAGAAATTTTACCAAAAAATAATAAAAATTAAAATAGTAATAATTAAACAAAAATAATGACAAAAAACAGCGCCCCCCCCCCCCCCCCCTCCCCTTTAAAAAAACAAAACAAAAACAAACAACACCAAAACAAAGAATAACAAACAAACAAACGGTAAATATCTATTTTGCTCATAACTATTACTTTATATAACAAGTAATGAAGTAAAACGTCATTTGTTTAAAAAAAAATATATATGTTATGATGTTGTTCAGCTATAAAACTGCGCCATTCCGTTTAAAACTATAGGAACAAATTTAATTGTTCTTTATTTTAAAATTTGTTCCACTTATGTTTACACATTTACACATGTTAAGGCAGCAGGGTTTTTCTGTAACAGTGGCTATAAGACTAGCGATCTGTCATTTGATTCCCTGGGAAAAAACAGTATGGCGCGGGTAAATCCCCAAGTTGCCATCTGCCTTGAAGTGCCATAAATGGTATTTGATGGTTACAAAATTATTATTACAGTGCAAGTAGCAAACATTTCTGCTTTTTACTATAGTTTCGATGCGCATGTTTGTAAGCTGTATATAAATATTAACCACTGTATGATTAAGAACTAATGCGGAAACACAAAGTCATCTAAAATGCTATATAATACTAAGAAGTCAAAAAAGAACTGAAGTTGGCAGTAAATAAATAATTATATACATAATTTTCGGATAAAAAAAAAACCAGGAGAAAGTTTATGAGAAAAGACGCATGCACGGGGAAGTTCTTTCAATTTATAAACACAAACGACCTGGGAAGAGGGTAAATGTGCACACAATAAAAGACTCAATTATTCATTATCTAGCGATCCGACACTCAAAGGAAATGACAAATAATTCACTTGTACAGTGATAGTTGGACAGCGTGAATCCGCACCGGTCAAAACACATGGAACCCAACACGAACACAATTAAACCCAGCCGACCATCGCTGAAGTACCATCCGTTTAAAAACGATAAGCGCCAAGCAATTTTCTGTCAATTGCCAGTTGTTAATCATATCGAGCGAGCTCTTGCCAATTTGAATAATGATCGGGGTGAATGTACAAGACGATAAAAGGGCCATATTGACCAGTGTCCAGTGACAAACAGCCACGTGGACATCAGCAACCCAAATATCTGTTCTCTATTGAGCGGACAGTCAATATACAGATAGCATCACAATTAATACAGCAATGGCACACAAATGGGGAAAGAGTTTGATCGTTATCTATGAATAGTGTATATGCAAATAGATGATATATGCATTCGGTAGGAACGGATTAATCAGCTGTATAATAACTATATATTCTACATTATTTTGTTGAATTTATGTTATTTTCGATATTAAAAATTCGTGCTGATGATTGATGTCTTTCAAATTAATATATTTACTGTACCTCTATGACGAATGCGTATACAAAAATCATATGAAATGGCAAATACGCTGGATTGCTGCGATAATGTTTAAAACAGATATATATATATTGGCCAAGTCTGAGCCCTTCATACTGATATCAGATGACCAGATGGTTGTATCTCTTAAAGCAAAAACTGAAAAAATCAACATAAAAAAATGCAGGTTAAACGATTATATATAAATCCAACTGTATATATTTATATGTTGTTTTTTTTTTAAATCGATGTTACTAGCACAGTTCAGTACATCAGCACCAGCACTTAATATTATTTGTCTATTGTTGTCAGAATTGCTCAAATATTGTAAAAATTCCACATGGTGGAAATGTACCACATGTGAAGACCATAGTCCTGTAAGAATATAATATTTACACGAGATCAACGATAAGAAGATATGAATATAAACATAAACAAACAAAATAACATATATGACCTAACATAAAAATTATACTTTGATATTTACCACTAGTATAACTGTCATTCTGGCTATATTGGGCCAAGTTTCACATATCCCAGTTTGCACGGTTCAATATTTCAAAGATTGCCCAACATAAATGGAGCTGCCATCAGCGATACACTTCAAACCATTACATCGGCGTACAGAACTGTTGTGTGCGTGACACTTTTCATGGATGCCGAGAAAACGAGGACACAGGAATCAATATCCATTGAGTGAAATGTCGCACTAAAATACAAGATGTGTAGATTACAAAAGTACAGGATATATAGATTATAGCATAGCGTGTGTTATCAAACCAAACAGCATAATTGATCTGCAATTACGCTGTGTTTAGAACTACTTCCTCCAGACAGTTCTGTTATTATTACTGTTGATGCACGTGCTTGTTGTTCGCTGGTGTAGTTAGCTATACACTCTCGCTAATGGATGTTTTCCGAAAACATTTAAGGAGACATGTTCGACCAGAATAAGTTAAATTAACAAGTAAGCATTAGAAGAAAAGAAAATCACGGAATTATACAAATTTCCACATAAATAATGCAAATTGGCTTCGTATGGCCGGGAAGCTTGTCCGGGCTGTATCTTGGTTACTATTTCACTACTGTTTTTGGAACTTGCATAGTGCATTCTTCTATACATATATAGGCCAACGCAGATTTGCAACGTGGACAAAAAAATCACGGAATTTCCCTATAAATTATGCAAATTAGCTCCGTTTGTCCGGGAAACTTGTCCAGTCTGTATCTTTATTACCTTTTCACTTATAGGCTCTTGAAACTTGCATATTGCATTCTTCTATATACTCAGATATGCAACATAGAAAAAAACACGGAGTTATGCAAATTTGTGCATAAATTATGCAAATTAGCCCTGTCCAGGCCCTATCCGACGACTACTTTTTCTCTTAGATTTTTATAACTTGCATATTGTATTCTTCTGTAAAGGCAGATGTGCAACGTAGAAAAAAAACCGTTAATATAAAAGTACGGAAATTATGCAGATGTTCAACGTAGAAAAAAGTCACGGAATTGTGTAAATTTCTGCTTAACACACAGTGAAGTTTCCCTCATTGGGTTTATTTATGAGCTACTTTATGAGAATATGTAAAAGACCTCAGGCGGGTACTAAATTTTGTTTATTTTCCTATATATCTGCCGCCTTTCGGGAACTCTTCTCATACTATATACAATAAGCCTTGGTATAGGCCCAGATGGCCTATATAGTCCTCTAGCTCTGATTGTGCAGGAGGCAGAAATGTGTTTTGTGGGCTTGTCTTTCATGCAAATATAGCTCGATCTGAGGTTTGTTTCTAACTAAGAATCAATTAGTGGATTGATTTATTTAAAAATTATCAGTTTCAAAACATCTATAGCAAAATTGGACAAGTTCTTTTAAAAAATAACCCAGTGTACACAAAAAAGTTGATATCATATCCAATTGTTTATACAACAATAGAGTTCTAACAATATGCAAAAAAACATCAAGCAATTTGAAAAAAAAGAAAAAAATAATAATGTAGGCTTATCAGAAGTATACACGAAACTCGCTGATATTAATACAAGGTCATACAAACAAACTGGTAAATCTGAACTGGTTGATTTCTGAAAACGTTTATATTAGGAGATAAACGCTTTTTCTTCCACCTTTTTCCATACCTTATATTGTATACACAACGGCTTTTGTCGTAGAATCGTTATCTCCTAAATGGGCCTATATTGGCACAAGCTAATTTTCGCAAAACATGGACAAAGGCGAAAAAGGGTTTTAGCTCTTAATTAAATATTAACAAATAATCTGTAGAATAGATGTCAATTAAAAAAATATATAAATTTTAAAAAAATAAATGTTCTAAACACGCCCCGAGACAAGTTTCTGAGTTTAGATCTTAAGCTGTAACCTATATATATATTTATATATATATATAAACGGCTTATTCAATATTTAGACAGTCCGCGTTTACATATTAGCAGAAGTCTGATATTAGACATATACCCTATATATGCATTGACCTTGCACGCAGCGTGCTGTCATTTGTGTAACCAGCACTAAGTGATTTGACCAATTGTGCCAAAAACCATTAAAATGATAATACCTTCTTGAACAGAGACAGCGTTATTAAACATACACATATTCGATCGATCAAATCATTCTAATTAAAAAAGAATTCCGCTGACCTACAGCTATTCACGATGTCCGTTCCGAGGGCGGCTTCATTTGAAAAAGTACGTTTTCGACCAAAAGTCTTTCCAAAGAGAACCATATACTGCATTCAACGCCTTTCGTGATTACACCATCATTGCGCCACCGATAATTACAAGTCGCTTTAAGTTGGTTGATATCTGTCGAATAAAATGAGGTTTTCAACAACGTGAGTTATTTAAAGTTGACAAACGTCGGAAATTGCAGGATAGCGCGAACAGAACAAGCTATAGGCCTACACCAGTCAGCAACAAGCTCGAGATGTATGTATACATATTTCGTGACGTTGTGGGGGACAGAAGAAAAAAGTACATCGAAAATAAATTTAGGCTTCGTCAAAACAATCGATAACTATATTGGTCTTTTGTTTAATCGTTGGTCGCATCACTTGCCTAATCATATCAGCTGCTGAAATATGTTGATTTGATCCATAAAAAGTACAATTTGTTCGCAAGATTAAACCCTGTTGATGATGTATCGGCACCCCCTTCTTTCGCCGAGAATGGCAAATGTGAATACGGTCGGAGTTATTTTGGAGAAGATTCATGGACTACTCCAATAAGCGGCAAATCCAAAGTGTGGAGGGGGTGGGGAGTGCATGGGGAGTGGGGAGTTAGAATCCCGTTAACCCTGCTCAACAGTGGAGGGACTCACACCCACAGCCCACACCCACTAATGGTGATTGACGTGTGTATATGACATGTTTACCATCATTTTGCAGACATAAATACACATATGTTTATAAATAATTTGATATAAAAAAAATCCTCAGAAGAGAGATAATAATTATGACGGAAAACCGACTGATGTAGTCTTTCAAGTCATATGCGTATATACAGGAACTGGAACGAGAATGGGAAGTATCAAATTAAATGTCAACCAATATATAAGCACGCCAAGTTAATTTTATAATGACTAATGCGTATATCTAGGCCAGTTGATATTAATACAATCAAAGATTCTAAAGGTCTAAAATATATGGCACATTATTTATTGGGCACATCACGCACGGATTGCTAAACCTTAAAAGGTACCGTTTGCTTGTATGCACTGGGTACAGCTCATAAGGTAAAAGGAGATGAATCGCATTTTATCAGAGCATGGCTGTATATTTACGTTTGTGCCAAAATCTATTGACCTTGATCTCCTCTATATATATAAGATATTATAAGCATAAAAACGTGAATTCTTTTATTTGTAATGTTCTTCCAGTGTTCCTTAAACTAGCTTCCCCCTATTCTTTGCATGTGTTGTTTCGGTTACTAGTTTGCGATAAAGGCCCGCAACGATATATCATCTTCCCGAGGCAAGGCAGAAAAGAAGATCGTCGCATTAAGCCTCTCTTCCTTTCTTACCTTGCCTCCAAAGGCGATAAAACAGGAACACAGGAAGATGAGGAAAACCCGTCTGGGCTGACGGTGTAATGGTAGCGAAGCAGAAAATTGACATTATGGCAATACGGCCTATTCCTATCCCTCGATGTGAGGTAGTCTTTTCCTGGGTTTCTCAATTATCATCGGGACTTTGGTAAATTTTTCGGGTGGATGCCCCAGCATAATGCAGCTTTTCATTCATTAAAACTAGCTATTATGGATTCCCCTATTTTAGCATTCCGTAATCGGACTGATAGTTTTATACTGGACACCGACGCCTCTGACATTGGGAGGGGCGCTGTCCTGTCGCAAGTAAAGGATGGCGTGGAAAGAGTCATTCCATTTAAAGTTTTGTTTTGACACCGGCACAAAGAAAATATTGTACCACTAGGCGAGGGCTTCTTGCCGTTGTCACTTTTACCCGAGCATTCCGTCACTAGCTCCTTTGCCGTAATTTCCATATTCGCATCGACTATAATAGTTTGGTGCGGTTAACAAAGTCCCGCCATGTCGAGGGCCATTCGGCCCGCTGGCTAGAGGAAATCAGCCAGTACAATATGAGAATAACTCACCGGAAAGGTAAGCTACATTGTAACGCAGACAGATTGTCTCGGATACCCGATGTGTTACCTCAGTATGACTTCTATTGTGCCGGGAGTCGCCCCGAACATTTGTCGTGTGGCGGGTGTAAATATTGTCACCATGCACATGAGCAATGGACTAGTTTTAAAAACGATATTGATGATGTCGTGCCTGTAGCTAATGTATCTCCTTTATCCTGTCAGGCAATTTCGTCTGACAATTCAAATGCGACTTCTCTTTTGGCTGAGTAACGGGAAATACTTTAGCTAATGGAATCTGTGGGCAGATATCAATGCTTGCTTATGTGCTTATTTAGTATCTATTTGGTCGACTTTAGAGGTTCTCTGTAAGTTGACAGTTGCTTTTTAAATCAAGTTTTGGAAAGGGGGACCGATTTGGGAGACAGAACTTCTGCAGACCCCGGACACACCAGATACACAAATCGGCACCGGACTACTGATAACGCACAAAATCTTCTTTATCAGTAGTCCGGTGCCCAATAGCAAATAATAACAGAACTGCTCACTCTATACTACTATGTGACTTGTGTAATTCTACTGCCTGTCATTCTACTGAATATTTGCTGCCCCTATTTACTAGCCGTCTTCAATTTGGCCTTTTGCTACTTATTTTGCTCAGAAAGTAGAGCTCTTGTTTCCGTTTGCTCGTGTTAGTTACCATAATGGCATGGAGTCGCAGTTCTGTTATTGTTTTGTTATTTGCGAAACCATTCAAAAATTAATAACACATTTACTAACTTTTTCTGTAGTTGTGTTATGTACAAATCCGAAATTTATGTAATATATTAAAAAAAAAATTGTATTGTCTTTTTTCTGTGACTTTATTAGACAAGCTCGTTATAAGGAGAGAGAAAATCCAGCAAAGTTTGACCAATATTTTGTTAATTCAAACTCCTTATTAGCACTGAGCAGCAACTGTGCCCGTGTAATAATACTATAATTGATGTATACTATTATAAATTAGTTTTGTAGAAAATTGTATCCATAGTAGAACCTTGTGATAGACATTTAAACCCTTGTTGAAATTGTATGCAATCTAGAGAAAAATTAATCCCAATACCTGGACGGTATATCTGCTAAACACCTTATGCACTCTCCACTGTTCGCTTTGTATTTCATTGCTGTGTGCATTTATGCTTTATTTGTACACTGTTGATTGCCTCGGAGTTTTAAATCCGTGTTGTTAAACCCAGTGGACAAGAACAAGTCTGGTGATATCACCAGCATTGGTCATTGGTGCACAGCCTCGGATACTTTTATTTCAAAATCAGTTAAAAAAAACTGTGATACAACGGTTTTATTAACTTTGGATTGGTAAGTGTATTGTGATGCAGTCCAGTATTATTATGATGTTGAACAAAGAATATTATGAAACAAAGAAAACAAAATCGTCTTTTAAACTGAAGGTCGATGGTTCGATACTACTTAAGTACTGATTTAAATTCATGCTTATCTCCTTCAGGCCGCATGACGATTGTACCGCCATTTTCTATCATCCGAGTCGGAGGCAGCAAATTCGATTATTAATTTAATGGCGATTTGCCTGAAGGCTATATGGCGCTAGACTACAATTACAACTTCCGTTTTGTCGCCCTCGATTTGTAGTACCAAGTAAGAATGGATTGGTGGCTTGTTTTATTTGTTGTGCTGCTGGGAATTTGTTTTTGTTGGAGTATTTGGTATT
>JAVFBX010243591.1:0-16101 GCA_034783855.1 Mopalia kennerleyi | reverse complement strand
CCCCCCCCCCCCCCCCCCCCCCCCCCCCCCCCCCCCCCCCCCCCCTAGAAATGCTGTTTAGTGTCTGTCTGCCACAAATGTTTGAGAGCACAGTATCTTGAAGATAAATTCACCGATTAACTTCAAACTTGCTATGTAGCTTCTTTCTGTTAAGACGACGGCTGGGATTGCATTTGACCAAGTTATGTAAAACAAATTGGCTGTTATTACATAATTTTACAAATTCATGCCTGTATGTGTTGTGAACACGATAATTTGAGAAAAAATTCACGGATTAATTTGACACATGAAATCTAGCCTCCACTATAAAGCATACAGATGGGATTGGATTTCAAAAAATTCCGTTAAACAAAATGGACGCCATTGTATAATTTTACATTATTCATATCTGTAGATGTTGTGATCTCCATCACCATTCACGGATTAACTTGAAATATAGTCCACTGCTATTAAGGCAACGGATGGGATTGCGTTTCATCAAATTCCGGAAACAAAATCACCTTCATTGCATAATTTTACAATATTCATGCAAATGTGTCGTAAACAGGATAACTTGAGATCAAACTCACAGATTAACTTGAAACATGCAAGGTAGCTTTCTTCTCCTAAGACATAAGATGTGATTCCTTTTAATTAAATTACGTTTAACAATATGGCCGCCATGCCATAATTTTTCAATCTTCACGCCTATGTGTTTTAAACATGATAATTTGAGAACGAGTTCACTTGATAACTTGAGACTTGTACGGTAGCTTCCTCCCATTAAGACAAAGGATGGGATTTCATTTGACCAAATTCATTAAAGCAACATGGTAGCCATTGCATAATTTTTCAATATTCATGTATGTATATGTTGCGAACTCGATAACTTTCTAACAAATTAACGGATAAACTTGAAATATAGCCTCGTCGTGTAAAGACAACAGATTAGATTGCATTTCACCAAATTCGCTAAATCAAAATGGCCACCATGAATAACTTTACAATTTTCACTCCTATCTTTTGTGTGAATAAAAGGAAATTTGCCGATTAACTGGAACTGTGCTTCCTCGAAAGAACGAAATGGTGTGGACATCACCAAATTCAATAAAACAAAAAAGTCACCATTGCATAATTTGGCAATATTTTAGCCTGTATGTGTTACGAACACAAGGCTTGAGAACAAATTCAATTAGTTATTTCGTACTTGGAAAATAGTTCCATCAGTTAAGAAACAGATGGGATTGCATCTCACCTAATTTTGCAAACCACAATGCTCATCATTGAAATTCAGATATTGACTTAAAGCTTCACTATTTCTCTTCAGAAAATATATGAGGTTTTATTTCATGAAGTTAAACAATACATATGGCTTACATTGCATATTGCACCAATATGGAGATAAACACCATAACTATTACTCTTTGGTTCTGTGAGGAAAAAACAGTTCATAAGCAGAAGCAGGAATAGGGGATTTGACTGGAATTATGGGCTAGCTACTTTTTTGTTTCTGTGTTAAACGTTTTCTTATGTAGTAGAGATCGACCGGAAAGACAAATGTTTCGACCCCTAGCATTAATGACCAGGTAAACGTCCTGCAAAGCGAGAGTTAACATAATTGCCATGACGCCCAGGAGTGACGTCACTGTGTCGTCTTGACGATTAAATTAGTTACAAACAACGCATGCTTCGTAAAACAAGCCGGTGAAGCTTCAAATATATATGACAAATAATAGGATATATCTGCAGTCGTCTAACACTATTAACACACTTTTTGTAAATAAATATTTGTACAGCTTAAAATAACTTGATTGTTATTTGGGCTTGCTGTACTACTTACTGGGTTGTTGGTTGGCTTTATGATTGTCAGACGGCAAAATAAAGCTTTTATACGGACGGATTCTGTGGCTTGTAACTTAAAATGTAACGAATCTAACACACTACTGGAAGAAACTTTGCATTGCACAGCTTTTGATGCTGAAGTATTATGATAACAAAGCGTTCAACCAACTGAAAGTCTGCTACTGTGTATCTTACCTTATGGGAGTCAATATCAACACCTTTGGAATTTGTGATATTGCACAGAGAATAACTCGAATAGTGAAGTTCGTTATCTATTTCATTAAACTGAACTAAAGTGAAACAAAGCGAGGACCGCTGCAGTATAATTAGTTGCCTCTTTTGGGACATAAATAATTATGACTATCATTAAAACAATTTAGAATACAATTTTAAGCCGGTCAAAATGTTCACGCAAATATACGTTTTACATGATTTTGCCACCTCTATGGTATCAATATCCAGTTTACATGGTTCAATATTAATTTCTAAACAATTATAATTAAAGTTTTTATTTATAGATCATGGTATTTGAGATTTTTGCTTGTCTAGATTTATATTTATATGTTTAAATATAGAATAAAGGATCGGTTTGCATACAAGTGCGTTTGCGTACTATTATATATACTTAAATGTTTTCAATCGCTGTTGATGATTAACTACAGGTAACGCTTAGTATGACTGCTGTGTAAACTTGCAGTATTCTTATATGGTATACAGTTTAGTGAAGTAAGTGTATTGCCATTAGGAACGTGTTACATAAGACAAATGAAAGTATTGCATTTGATACGGAAATTAAAGTATATTATATATCTATACATTACATTAGCATAAAAGTGAATATATTGAATATGAGTAAGTAGCAGTGGTATTGACTGATATGTTTTACCTGTGGTTTGTAAGAAGGGGTAGTGGTGAATAGGTAGGCCGGCTCCCAGTGGCACGTGATTACTGAAATTACCATCGGTCATTTTCCAGAGAGCATTGCCGTATGAATGGGTTTGATGACCAGTCTGGTTAGAGAACCTGTCACTCCGGCCTAAAAGAAACCCGCTCTCTTGTTCGTGAGGGAAATGTCTGGAGGGCGGTAAAGCAACGTCATAAACAGCAATATGTGAAATATAGGGCCGTATTGTCCGTCGGTCAGCAAGAGGTTCAAATTGATCCATTGATACGGGTGCCGTGACATTTGACGCGGCCGAAGCCCAAAAAGGTGAGCATGGTGTAGTTACGACGGCTGACAGCGGGGAAGTGTCAAATCTGGGCGAATCTGTCATCGAGCACTCAGAATTCACTCTCCTGGTCGACTCACCAGAGGAAGTGTTATACAAACCTAATCCTCGACCACTCCGACTACATGATAACAGATTCTGGTGCATCGACGTTTCTTCACTAGGGAAATCTCTAAATTTCCTATCAAATACCATAGCCGTTTGAGGATGCTGGGGAAGATGCCAACTAGCTGCAGTCAAAGGTCCCGAAGACATCTCTGTGAAATAAGAAATCCGGTCACAGATTGTTACAAACGTGAACTGTCTTGAATCCTTCGAATTTATGTATTTATATGTTCAAATATTTTTGACTGTTCATCAATACCGTATGAGCCACATACAACAGCTACCACAGGTCAACTGTTACCACTCGCCATACCTCCCAACGATATACATCACCAAATCAGAGCAAGGTTCCGCCTCACTAAGCAAACCCTCTACTTCTTGTCTTCATGGCGTAACATTGACGTCTGCAAAAGACATGCACAGGAATAAAACTATCAAGTCAGAACAAAGTAGACTAAGCTAGTCATCCGTATTTAAGGCTTTGTAATAAAAACATGTCAAATTCGCATGATAAAACTGGTGAGTTTTATTTTAGGCCTGGCGAGATACTCCAACGGGTATGACGGGTGAAATACCCAAAACACCAAAGGTTCAGCGAGACTAGTGACGAGCTATATAACCGCTTTAATTGCCATCTTATGATATAGCATAAAAGATGAACCACTTTCATGTTCAGACGCACGGTCTCTGTTTATGAGCTCAGTTCAGGAGGAGGTTGATATAAAATCGGGGACTGTGGCGGGCCTGACCACGTTAAGAGATCGGCTTGTAGACTGTACAGATAACTGAGGTAGTTGTGCTTATTGACTTCCCGGAGTCAATCAAACAGACACATGAACTATCATTTTACCAATAAACGAGACATTTTACTGACGCAGTATCATCTTTACAGGGCCCCAAACATATACACTCAATGCCCAGAAGCAATATTTCAACCCTAAATTACATACCTTCCACAAGCCCTCTGGTTAATTTCCCTTAATAAGTAAGTAAGTAGTTAAATAAATTAATACATCAACGAAAAAGAATTTGTGCCTTTCTGTTATGGACCAATGACATGAACTATCTTCTTTACTGTAGGATAACACTCCATGCTTCACTCGGAGAGTTACAATGATTCCCACTGCCGTTCATGTGCTTAGTGGTCCCAGCCCGAAACTTGTTAAAGTAGTTGTCGACCTCGGAAAGTGTTATCCCTATAATAAACATGGTGATCATGTGGTCACCAACGGAAATATTGCTAAATTAACTACAATTCCGCTTGGATTAATAAATTTGTAATTTCACTGACAACTCTGCTTTAATACACATGGAATACAGTTCCGAACACAGATAACTTTCTTTTCTCTACTCTTGTATTGATTGACGTTTGCAGTTAATCTTCATGTGTTGGTTATCTTCGTCAGTAGTGTTTAAAAGCCTACAGGAACAACCTTTATTCGTGTAGAATATATCATGAAACCACAGCAACTGACAAAAATTACATGTACCTATTCGATACATAATAATTAGTTAAAAACTAAACCAGGTAAAAGAAAAAACACTTTTGATCTTCTTGATCTTTCTTAATGACAAATCCACTCACTGTGTGATCTACTTTTTGATTGTTTTAAAGTTTTTACGGTCAAAAACTGTTGTGTTTATTTTATGTCAACATTTCTCTGTCTATAGGTTTATAAATTCATCCACAACACAAAATGCATAATTTCTCTTCGTTTTATCTTTATGTGAAGTTAAATATGATAAATTTGTCAGTTTATTATCTTTTTGTTATTTTCCTCCGATTCACCAAAATGTATAATTGCTGACAGAAATCGGACTAGAGTGAGTTATAGAGTTTTACGCGAATTTATGTCCCCCCCCTTCCCCCCTCTCATCTCTAACTCATCATAATATATTTATAAAAAATTTACAAATAGATTTAACAATTTATTAAATGAGCAATATTATTTTGTATTTATTTGAATGACAAGTGTAACATTATGGCGTGAAATCTATATTGGCACTGTGGAACGATTTGCAGCTTCATTTATTTAATTAATTTACTAGTTTGGCAAAATACCACACAATCAATAATTTATCTGTATCAGTTAAGCATTATGCGTGGCTTAAAAGTAAATTTAATCTGATCAACCAGAGCATAATATGGACTGTTGTTTGTTTATAACATTTAATGGCCATTATCATATGTTGTCGAAAAGAATATACCTAAACAAACGCCAACCCATTAGAGACAAACACAACAGCCAGTATTCTCAATTTAAATGTCAAACATACATAAGTGATTGTCATATTAAAAGACATCAAAATATTCACTTGCGTCAGAAAGTCAGTTTTTGTGTCATAAACATCACATAATAGGCATACACAGACGTTTGCAGAGGAGCAATATGTCTTTAATATATACAAAAAACAATATGATCCAGTATAATCAGAATTCTTGTGAACTGTGGTTTTCCAGCAGTCGTATAATATTTGACTGCATTGTTTGATTTGATTACACGGCTTATTAGCGTGAATAGCCTAAATGTGTAAAATATTTAAAGGATACTCTGTGTTTATTGGCCCGTCTTAGGCTCAGGGCGTGTCTGACATAGTTTGCATAGTAAACGTAATTATTATATGCTACCCAATTAAACTTATCGTCACCCTCGAACTAAATCCGCTTCACAGGCATAACACAAGAGTTGTTTAATTTTAATAAATAAAGGTAGTCCTGTTTTTAACCCAGCATGTGTCTGGTTCGAGTTACAATATACAAGCAGGTGAAACACACTGAAACACCTTGAGTTATTTTGTTTGGATTAAATGTTATTATAATGCGAAATACAGAAAATTAATTAAGCTAAAAAATGTTACATTGTACGAGAAAGATAATTTTGTTTTAGATATATTATAATAATATAGAGATAAAAGAGGAGAATACAAACAATCTGCTGAGCATGAGTAAACAAACTACACAACAATTTGACAAGTGATGCCCGGGTTGTGTATAGAAATCAATGTTATAATTAATGGACATTCCATAACATGAGCTGTTATTAAAATATATTGATATAATCATTTCCAAATTATTATTTTTTTGCGTAGTAACTGACGTACCATTTTTGCGGAAATTTGCATCCTTGTTTATTTAATATTTGTAATTTATAGAGATTCCACATTATGTGGCATTAAAGTCCAGCATACAAGCATGTCCAAAATGGGTTAACCAAGATAATGAAATCTGTCCATACACTCACAAAACCGCTTTGACAAACCGCTATTCACCTACGCTTACATTGTTTTGTTTTCACTCCATTTCTTATAACATATTCACTCAAACGGACACCAGTCTCTCAGTTCAGCTCTTTAAAAACAGATTATTTTACATCTGCAAAACAGTAAGAGTTTTACCTGAGTAAATATATAGCATAAGTTCCGTTGTTTGTTACATTTGTGAATTTAATCAGTGTTTTCTCCATGCGACCACGAAAAAGGTGATAACTCCAAAGGTGACAGAAATATCAATACCGGAGAATTCTGAATGACAATATATCCTTCTAATTCGAGTGTCGTGATTTACTGTACAAAATTGGTTAAGAAACCCTTGAATAGAAAATTCTATAATGTCAGGGTCTGTAGACAAAGACCAAAAGAAAAAAGACGCAGTAAAATAGTCAAAAGAATAAGAAGATACTGGATCCTGGAGTTGCAAGATTTAAAGAGAACATTACAAGAAGCTGAAGGAATCATTGCCATGAAGACATATGTTGATAATCATTGGCAACAAAAAGGTCGAGAAAAGAGTTTCAGCTGCAAATCAGTCAGAAAGACACGAGCTGAATCAGATTGGGGAACAACGATGCTACATACAAAATATCAATGGAGTTTGGAATAATGACAAAATTAATAATTATACAATAAATAAAGGTCTGTATTGTGAAGAAGTAATACATTTATACGAATTTAATGAGTAACTGTTCGCGTACATATCTTTGTCCGTGAAACTGTCTTATTAAAATGCGATTCGTAGCGTGTTATATAAGAATATTAGAGGCACAGACATTTAAAATGCTGTAATATGTTGCGTACCTAGCAGCATTATAAACTATCTGTATTTGCCGCGATTCGACCGGGGAGCTATCTGTTGGCCCTGTGCTTTCAGAGCTCAGCCTGTGGGGCAACATTCAGCTCATCAGCTGCAGTTTGTTTTGTATCTTGTGATTGTCCTGTTTCGTCGTTGTTTGTTGCCAGTGTCGTCAATGGTGGTTTCTTTCCGCCAATTTATTCGGCGTACAAACGGCATAAATCACCGATAAAAATAACAATCTATCTATCGTGATGTATGAAAGTCGTAGATCAATTATTGCTTCGATTAACATCAGGTGAGTTTCATTTTAACGCTAAATAAATACTCGTTAACATTGAGGTTTTATTCCGGGAAACCCGTATTGCATTGATCGAAATGAAATTGTAGCTATTGAGCAATACGGTTCGCCAACCTCCCGTTGAGCATAAAATCATTTGTATGTAATAAAGTCTTATTGTTCCCATTAATCCCACTAAAATATTTGTGCCTATTTGTTTAATTTTAAACTACAACAGATTCGGTCGATTCAATAGACGATTTGGTGCTTTAAACATCGGTTAAGTTTGGTCTTTACCAAATGTTTTGCGAACAAATGTATACAACCAAGAAATGTGTGAATAAGAAATTTGGTGTTCGAGATTTTATTCGGTAACTGATGATTGTGAAATGCCTTTTATCCGTAACCAAGAACTGTGACGAGCATGTATTTCAGTAAACAAGAATTTTAATCTTTTCATTTGGTAAACAGGAATTGTGAGGCGTAATTATTTTTAAAGTAAACAAGAATTCTGATGATTTTCTTTGAGAAGCAAGTAAATGTTTGTGTATTAATTCCAGTAACCATGAATTGTGATGTTTTTATTTCAGAATCATGAATTGTGATGTGTGTTTATTTCAGAATCATGAATTGTGATGTGTGTTTATTTCATTAACCAATAAAGGTAATGTATGTTTATTTCATTACCCAGTAAAAGGGCTGTGTGTTTATTTCATTAACCCAACGAACATCGTGATGCTTTTAATGTTGGTAATAGGGCATCTGTGATATGTATTTATTTCATTATCCAAGAAATGTGATGTGTGGTTTTTCATTAACCAAGAACTGTGGAATTTGTTATTGCAGCAAATACGAATTATGCTCTGATTTGGTTCGGTCACCACGAATTTTGCTCTGTCTTTATTCGGTCACCACGGATTTGCTCTGCCTTTATTCGGTCACCACGAAGTTTGCTCTGTCTTTATTCGGTCACCACGAATTTGCTCTGCCTTTATTCGGTCACCACGAATTTTGCTCTGTCTTTATTCGGTCACCGCGAAGTTTGCTCTGTCTTTATTCCGTCACCATGAATTGTATTCTGCTCTATTGGGCTATCAAAATAGTGCTGTTGTTCAGGTAACAGAGAAATGAAAATTGCCTTTATTCTTATGAAATTAATACACGGCGATAGTTCGTTAAAACAGAAACTTTTTAAAACTGGTCTTGAAATTTAAAGAATTTAATCTGTTACAGTTTATATTCGGTATATACTCTGTGTGGAAAATGCTTTGGCCCAGAAACCTCGCTTTTTCATATAACTCTCGCATTTAATTTTCTATATATTAAATACTGACCGAATGAAAGCGCGCGCATGTAATGCAATTAGAAATTACGTGTGTATAGGGAATAAACACGGTTTTCCTCTTTGAATATATCTTAAAAGTTCCTAATCAGACTGTTTACTAGCCAAACCCAATGAGCAGCTGAGAATTGCGATAAATGAAATATATGGGAAATAATGGTTTTGACTCCTGTACCTTTAAATATGATTTGTAAAATATGCACTTAATATATATAAGACTAAAAAGAAACCAATTATATATCACATGGTTTATCACGCTCCTTACAAACACAACTTTTGACACACATGATGCTCGATCGATGTATTCAGTTTGAAGTATAATCGAAAATATTTTTCACTAGAACTTTTAACTTGTCTTATGTAGCTCTGGAAACGCATAAAAACAGTAGTCGATAAAACAATGAAACTGTTCACTTAAATATAATACTAAACCTAATTAGATTGGGTCATCACCGATGGGCTGAACTCTACGCACAATTACTTTTATAAATTTAATTAAATAAAAATAAATAAATAATTCTGGAAAATGGGTGTGTCGCCGTAGTTGTCTCCCTCCGTAATGCTTGTCAAAGTAGCTGGGATAAACTAGTGAATGATATTGGCGACAGTGTATAGTGATTTGTATCAATCTTCTCCGCCCTGATGTATTCTCCGTCCGGTTAATCTGATCAAGTCCATTCATTAAAGTCATGCAACAAAAGAATATAAACGGCCCTGTTTGCCACAAACAAATCAATGTGCCAGTGTGTAAATTTCGTTTGTCAATTTCCACCCATAACTTCATTAACAAACAGGATCAGGAAAATCGGATTAAAGCGTCTACTACGCGGTTTTACATGCTTCTGTCGACGAGAAAGTGTGAATGTAAATATGTTAAAACTGTCTCATTTTTTTAAATGAATATTCTTACCAGCCCCTCTTAGGGTGGCTTACATAATTTTACAATTGGAATACATATGCACATAGATTTCTGCTATACTCAGGAAACATCGTTTTTAAAATTAAATATCTCAATTGAAGTGTTAAGTTCGAAGGCCTTATCTTTGATTTTGATGTATTTACATGTGTATCATCCAAGAAAAATGTTTTGTCATTGCCCGATAATTTTGAAGCTATACTCACTCTAGGTTTCAGCGACTGCTCGGTCTTAGTGAACTGACCCTGGCACACTCCACAGATTAATACGTCTAACCTCATGTGTTACAGTTAAACGTAGGGTAACAAACCACGAGAACAACATCTGGAGCTGCTTCCATCAAAATAGCGGACACATTTTTACAACCGTCTGGAGGTTTAATTAGCAATAAGCTTATAATTATCAAAAATAGTATCTCGTGAAGTAATTAATTTTATGGTAAAAGGTGAAGACGATGAGACGCCTTACCTGATGTCTACCTGTCTACAGAACAGAGAATAACAGCTAAAATCAGACATAACATATTCATGATGTGAACGTTTTATAAGCACTACACTTATTGCATCTTTTATGTCTGCTTTATTGGCCATAAAATCCTGTAAAATATTTAGTTGTTTTGCTCGAGGCCATATGAGAGTTCGCTTCGTTTCATGTCTCACAACAACGCCATCTGTGAGAAAACATGGGATATGTTCATAAAATACTTATCGAGTGACCAGCATTGGTATTCGAATAACTAATATGGCCTTATGGAACTACCCGACTCGATGGCTTCTGGCCAGTCCACTGGTGCTATTGGCATTGTCCAAATATCGTAGTAAAGATTGGTGAACCTCCTCAGACCTCTGTCGGTAAAGATTACTGGCTACTTATCCACGACTGGTTAACTTTATCACCTTTATGAGTGACGTTATCCTTTGAAGTCGATGGTGGCCTCGGGAAGTCAGGCATGGCCACCCTGAAGATCTGACGACTAAGGTGACACTTCTTATACAGACACTACACCTTAAGTCTGTGCGCTAATCAAAGTAGACAGCGGTCGTTCTCCGTCGGACGAAGGTGACTGTATAGACACCAGATAAGATTCCCAGACCAGACAAGATTACTCTGACGCCTTCACACAATTAATTACGCTGGAAAACTTTTCATCTTCATATCTATGTTGAACATTTCTCCGGAGGTCTTTTTGTTGAATTCTCGACTCGTGAACCAACGAATAACAGCAACTTTCTCAGTATATCCTGTCAAATAAAGACAAGGATATCTCAAAGTCTCATGGGGGAGTAAAATCGGTTAGTATATATCTAAGACCCTATGGAGGAATTTAGATTTATGTTCAGATATATGCACCGAAATAATGATCCACTATCAGTCTACATTCAGTTACATTTTCGCAAAATATATACTCATTATAATATTGCTTGTTTGTTTGGTTAGGGTTTAACGTCGTTCTCAAAGGTATTTCACTTTTATGACGATGTATTGTCCACTTCACTGCTCCCTTCCTAATAACGGTGGAAAACTGGGAGGAAACCTCGTAAAAAACACCCCGCGATGGCCGGGGCCACATCATGGGACTTGAGGGTCGACATACTTACTCGATCCCGTGAACGGTATATCGAAGTAAGATTAGTAAGCACACAGGCTACCACTAAGCCACGACCGCGGGCGTCCATTGCAAGAATGTACACTATCAGTTTAAATTCAGATACATTCTCGGAAAAGAGCTACCCCTCTAGTTTAGTTAACATTCATATAAATCTTCTTAAATAATTGTGCAATATAAGGGTCTACATTCATATATATCCTGTCAAATAACAGTTTACATGCCTCCCTTATAGTGGTCCGTTTACATTCAAATAAAACCTCTCAAATTTTGGTTCACTACTTATAGAGTTTACGTGTCGACAAATCCTTTCAAATGCTGGTCCACTACAAAAGATAAATCCTCTCAAATAATGGTTCACTATATTAGTGTTTACATTCACGTCTATCGTTTCAAATAGTAATCAACTATAAGTTTTTGCATTGATATTTTCTGTCAATTAATGGACCACTCGTACGATTTACATTCATAAAAATCCTCTCAAATAATGATCCACTATTTGAGTTTACATTCAGATAAATCCGTTCACAAAACGACTCAATATTATAGACTGCGTTCACATCTATCCTCTCTTAAAATGTTCCATTACCAGAGTTTATATTCAGATTAATCCTTTCCAATAATGATTAACTATTTGTTTGTCAACGATCAGTCAACATCTGAATCACTAGGTCAGTAATCGGTCAACATGTTTCATTAACACAGCAATAGGTTATCATCAGGCTCTATAGGTTACCACCTGATCAACATCTAAATCATTAGGTCAGCAATCAGTCAACATCTGAATCACCAGGTCAACATCTGAATCACTAGGTCAACAACCAGCCAACATCTGAATCACTAGGTCAACATCTGAATCACAAGGTCAACAATCAGTCAACATCTGAACCAATAGGTCAGCAGTCATTCGACATCTGAATCACTAGGTCAACATCTGAATCACTAGGTCAACAATCAGTCAACATCTGAATCACTAGGTCAACAATCAGTTAACATCTGTATCATTAGTACAGCAATAGACTATCAGCAGGCTCAATAGGTTACCGCCTGATCAACGTTTGAATCATTAGGTCAGTAATCAGTCAATATCTGAAGCATTAGTTCAGCAATCACGAAGCATCTAAATCTTTAAGTCAGCAGCTCAATCATTAAGTCAGCAATCAGGCAACGTGTGAACCATTAGCTCAGCAGTCCGTCACAATTTGAGTCATCAGACCAGCAATCAGCCAAAAACATCAAAGATTTCAGTACTGGCTACAAATACACACTTAATTTAACTACTCGAACCAAATGAACCTGAGTTTAGTCACCGTGCACCTTTATCCACTTTTTAATGAGCACTAAGTTTGTATTGTCTGATATCACTGCAAACTATGTAAACTTGAAGATCAACATATCTCGTCCGTAAAGCCAAACCTGGTGATATGTATAAACCTTCTAATTAATATATATATATATATATTTCTAAAATGATGATAAACGAACACAATAGCATCGATTATCACTTAGTGAACATAAATTTAAAATATTGTTACGCCCCAATATGGCCAGAAGGTCACTTAACAAGGATGATAAATATATGGATATATGGTTCGACTAGCAAACACTTTTATATCTACTATAACTGTTCATTACACGGATTTAAAATAATTATAGCCTTTGGTACTTTATGCTACGATTTAATATGTGCATGTTAGCGATTCGGGACTTTGAACCACTAGGTGAGCAATATTCATCTGAAATCAATCCGCAATTCAAGCATTATGTCAGGTAACATCAAACACATCATGCCTACAATCCATCAATATCTGAATCGGAAATTCAGCAATCAGTCAGCATCTTTATAATCACTAGGTCAGAACTTAACTTCCATCTAAATCAGTTCAGCAATTAGTAAACATCTAAATAATTAGGTCAACAATCAACATCTAAATCAATAGGTCAACAATCAACATCTAAATCATAAGGTCAACAATCAACACCTAAATCAATAGGTCAACAATCAGTAAACATCTAAATAATTAGGTCAACAATCAACATCTAAATCAATAGGTCAACAATCAGTAAATATCTAAATAATTAGGTCAACACCCAACATCTAAATGAATAGGTCAACAATCAGTAAATATCAAAATAATTAGGTCAACAATCAACATCTAAATCAATAGGTCAACAATCAGTAAATATCTAAATAATTAGGTCAACAATCAGTCAACTTCTAAACCAATACATCAACAATCAGTCAACATCTAAATCATTACTTAAACAACAGCTAAGTCATTAAATCTACAATCCATCAACATCCATAAAGTCAACAACCAATCAACATCCTAATCATTACGTCAACAATCAGTAAACATCTGAATCATTACGTCAACAATCGCTCAAAGCCTAAATCATTGCATCAACAATCAGTCAACTTTTGAATTATTAGGCCAATACTCAGTCAACATCTGAAACATAAGATCAACAATCAGTCCACTTCTAGATCATTAGGTCAACGATCAGTTAAGGTCTGGATCATTTTTCAATAATCAGTTAACATATGAATCATGTGGCCAGAATTCAGTCAACATCTGACATATTATGTCAGCAATAAGCCAACAAGTGAATCATTAGGTCAGCAATCAGTCAACATCTTAACCAATACGTCAGCAATCAATCAACTTATAAACCAATAGGTAAGCAATCGAACAACTTCTAAATCAATACGTCAAAAATCAGTCAACATCTAAATCATAAGGTCTACAATCCCTCAAAATCTACATCATTAGGTCAACAATTAATCAACATCTAAATCATAAGGTCTACAATCCCTCAAAATCTACATCATTAGGTCAACAATCAATCAACATCTAAATCATAAGGTCTACAATCCCTCAAAATCTACATCATTAGGTCAACAATTAATCATTACATCAAGATGTAATTAATCAAGATCTAAATCATTGCGTCAACAATCAGACAACATCTGAATCATTAGGTCAACAATCAGTCGACCTCTGGATCATTTTTGAATAATCAGTTAACATATGAATCATGTGGCCAGAATTCAGTCAACATCTGACTTATTATGTCAGCAATAAGCCAACAAGCACATGTGAATCATTAAGCCAACGGTCAGTGAACATTTGAATCATAAGGCCATTTATAAGTCAACATGCGAATCAATATATTGGGAAAACAATGGTATTCACCTAAAAAAGTATATATTTAATTCGATTTTTGCACTTAAATTAGGCTCTTACTTTAGATCAGTTTACGTTATTAAATGTTTCTAATAATTAATATTTATGTGAATAATTTTACACAACATTTTACGGGAAAGTATTTATTAAAAGCGTATAGAGTACAATAATTTTCTGTGTGCAACGGCTGTACTCCGAACAACGCTTCCTATCCGAGACGACACTTGTTTCATCTGGAGATCTGTTCTTTTTAAAGGTGCTCCGTTCGACAACATTTTAAAAACAGAAATGTGTGAAAAAGTTACCTGAGATAAACTAGTTTAGAGAGAGTTGGTCACGCACGAATATCATAGAATATTCTGATTGAGCCGACTATCTGAACATATAGAGGCCGTTAAGCCGTCAAATCTCGAGAAGAGTGATCCAACTATTGTCTGACTGGTCACAACGTTACAGGGCCAGTATGAAGCCCCGGGCGTCTAAGTCATAAAGACAAGACAATGCGCTTCATACACACCGTTATAAGTTCAAACGGGGAATATCTGTGGTATAGAGAATCAGTCTATACGGGAAGGCGGACATCTTGGACTCCCATGCAATCATCGACACTACACGAAACACTGCCCTCGTAAACTTGCAATTTCATCTAAATTATTCACAGTTACGTAACATTAAATTCACAATAAAATAGCTGCATGTTTAATAATAATTCATGTGATAACTGTTTTAATTCGACTATGTGGAAGACGCGTTGTCTTTGAAAGAGCTAAGGAATTCAATAAAACTATGTTGAATGAGTAATTAATTGATTTTTACGCAGTTGATATAACATCCGGATTGTGTTGCACACTTCAAATTCTAATGTAGCAGTCATATTCTTCCGTTTGTGTTGCACGGTTCATAATAGTATTTAATTATCAGAGCAATACAGATTGTGTTACACAGTTTAAAATCTAATTTGAGCTCCATATTCATCCAGTTTGGAAGCACATTTTATACAATAATTAATTTGCCATACTAATAAAGCTTGTTTTACATATTGTGCATTCTACTTTACCCATCACACCGATGGAATATCTGTTGCACAGTAGGCCTACGTATACTAGTTTAACTCATATTCTACCTTAAGCATGATCCGTGTTTTGATTGAGTGAGGACATCTTTTGAGTCATGTTCACCAAGTTGGTGGAACACAGTCAAGGTTTGGTTTACCATTCGTATGTATCATGTTTATGGAGCACATCTAAGTAATGGTTTATGAGTCATATTCAAGTTTGTGGAGCACAGTTAAGCTTTTCTTCAGCAGTCGTATTCACCAAGTTTAGCAGAATAGTTACGTTTTGGTTTATAAGCCATATTCACCAAATTTGTGGAGTTTAGTTAAACTATGACTTAGCTGTCGCATGTTTTCACCAAATTTGTGGAGCTTAGTTAAGCTATGACTTAGCTGTCGTATGTTTTCACCAAGTTTGTGGAGCTTAGTTAAGCTATGACTTAGCTGTCGTATGTTTTCACCAAGTTTGTGGAGCTTAGTTAAGCTATGAC
>JAVFBX010243580.1:0-10322 GCA_034783855.1 Mopalia kennerleyi | reverse complement strand
CTCCTCTTTTCTCGCCTCTTACGATAGACTGAGGAAGCCGGGAGAGTATTCTGCAGGACTGGCCAACCCGCTCCCTCCCTTTGGGCTTTTAAAGAAGAAGTAGAAGCCGGGAAGAAAGATAAAAATATAAACCTGGACGCAAAAACGTATCATTAAAAACTAGTATTATATATACTAGCTAGTCGAACGGAAGACAAAGCTTGGCATGGTGACATGAAATGTCAGATTTAATAACCTGTAAAACGTAAAAACCAATACATAAATGCCATCTAAATGGACAGGACATCTTAATTTAAAAGGTGTTAGCATAAATGGGGATATAAACAGTCCATATTAGTACCCAGTTTAGGCTTCTTTTCTGCGCGAAGCTTATACTGGTACTGGTCTGGGATGAATGAAAAGCTCAGCGTCTTTCTCCCGTTGTTGACTAGCTGAACCCAAGGCAAAACTGCCATGTCTTCTTTCTTTCTGTCTGTCTCCGAGGCCCATCGCGCGTCGCGAATGTATTCTTGCATATCAGAGCCGTTTGTTCTGGGCCAAATGGAAATACACACAGTATATACAGCATTCTTTTAAAACTTATTTTTGTTAGCTTTAAATCGGTCAATTTGTGTTAACGGTCCATTTGATAACAGGATGCCACAAAATGTTGTCAAATAATGCGTATACTGGCAAATCTTTGTTTCTGATTTTACCAGCCACTGCCTTAAAAAGCAGAATCTCTCAGTAAACAGTGAATGGCAATTCCTTTTGCTATAACCAATTCATAATTTTCACATCCAGGTACGCAGGCAGGCATAAGTCCGATCAGAAACAAAATATTCATTGTTGTGGGTCGCTTGCACTGTAAAATCGCATGCCTTCATCTTTAAAACATTATCAAATAGGGCAAGTGCTTTACGTCGCACCTAAGAGCAAACAGGGCATTCACGAAAGGAAAAAAATGACTTCACTCAGAACAGTATTAACATTTAACAGTGCTAGGTCAAAATAAGAAGATCAGAAAAAATAATTTTTACAATAATGTCCATTTGTTAAATTCCCGGCAGTCCTAGCTTTCTGTTTCGTTTACTGTTATTGTATATTTCTATAGTCTATTCAAACCCCGTTACTGTGGGTAAGAAGACAATGTTCATACTTTACAGGTCTGTTTATTGTCAATTCACAGATGTTTTCAATATGTCTCCCTATAGCCAGGTCACATGTCCAAACCAGGTAGCATAAAAAAAAACTGTGGTAACTTCAAATCCAAAATATAAAAACGTACTCATTTACCAAAAATTAGATCCGAAATGTATCTTCAAAAACTATGTCCGTTCTTACATACTTTAGACCATCGGGTATATAAGTGAGTCACACGATGGGGACTTTTGCATGGGTGTTTCTTTACGAGGTTTAATCTAGATTTTTACATCGTATTTAAGCAAGGAACATTGTGAAATTGACAATCCGTCGTTATAGTAGCCATAATCGTCACTTGACCTTGTTTACGTATATACTAGTATGTTATATCTAACCTTTTTTTCGTAGTCAAGTTACATCAGATGACGATACAGGCATATGTATCGAAACGTGGTGTTCTATCACAAAACAAGACGTGTTTATCCAGAAATACTCCCCTTGGACAATCAAAGCGGTATTACAATTCTCTGCTTTGAAACCATTTTATACCACGATTAAAGTGCCCCCAATATAGCTCATAAATCCTGTACCATGGAAACCGTTACACGGATTTTTGAATTATTGACATCGAAGTTAATTTAATTCTTCCAATACGCTGTTACTTCGTCATGTTGGTAAAATATCTTCAAGTACGAAGCACCACCTAAATCACCCCTACATTTCCATTCCTTCAGTTTTGTTACATTTACTGCCTCGAGCATGTTGTGATGTTTAAAATCGATAAAATTAGATAAAAAAAGTTTTCTTGTGTTTACAGCCTTTTTTATGCCAATAATTATGGATTTTCAATTACGGTGCTTTCATCAAAGAGGCCATTGTTAGATTGCAGGCTCCTTTTGTGTTCATTAATGTCGGTTTGCCGGATTTCTAATAACAGCGAGATGAACTACAACTGTATCACAATGTTTTATTGGCTGGATAATGACTCTATGAAGAGTCAACGGTTAACACCGAGGGTCGCTATGGTTCACTCCAAGGGTCCACTTTCCCATTCTTCCCCATTAGGTAAAACGGCGAAATGTGAAAACACTTTGTAGGGGGGTTAGAGTATCCTTAACCAACACCGTGTCATGTTTGCAAATGACTAGTCTAGAATGTAAAGTTCTAAAAATATCCGTTACTATTAACTCGTCCATATGGCGATCTCTGTCTGAAATTACGAGAACTGAATTTGAAGGCAATTAGGAAGAATTATTATCAAAACAAAAGGCGTTCTCAGTTCGCACAGAATCGTTTCGTCTCATTTCTAGGAAGCGCCGAGACTTATCAGGACAGAAGCCTGGATATTGTTTTGCAACAAATGCATGTATAGCAAACATGAATTTCGCATCTTATAAGTATTGTAAATTCGACAAAATCCACCTGTAGCGAATAAAGAGCCGTTGGATTTTCAGTCCATTTGCAAATCTCCAGTGGCGGAACAGTGAATCGGTCTACACAAAACCAAACATAGATTTAGTAGTCGTTATCTCCACATTTAGCAAGGGATTTGTACGATCTTTTATTTTGATCCTTGCCTTATTTTAAACGTGTGTATCGATCGATATTACTTTTAAATAACGGTTGGTCACTTCAACTCAAAGAATTTGTCACAGGGCTAAGTCATTAGAGGCTCGCTTGGTCTCGACAAATCCGCCTAAACAACACAGACCAATTACTCTCAGCTCTCAACCAGCTTGCCGGAGGGATATTCTCAATCTGAATAATTGGTCTTTACGATTCTCAAAGGACTTTAAAATCAGTACTAGTATTTTTTTAAACCATAGTCGTATTGAGCTTTTGTTTGAGTGGAATGCCCTTGAGCACGGATATAACCGCCTACAGTCAATCAGCCCCGGACTTTTCCTGCCGATCAAACCTGTGATTCATGTGAATTACCCTGCATGAGATTGTGTGTTTGTTTGATTGGGATGTAACGTCGTACTCAAGGGTATTTCACTTATATGAAGACGGACTATCCACTTCTCACTGTTCCTTTTCTAATTACAGTGGAAACCGCGAGCCACATGGTGTGAGTCACTCATATACCTAATGGTCGAAATACGGCATCGATTCCGTCAACGGTACATCGAAGTGGGATTAGTAATTGCACATGCTAACCACTTAGCCACGGCCGCGGGCCCCCACTTCGTGAGACGTCTAAAGGTGATTCAGTAGCTGGAAATGTCAAGCCGTTAAGATGTTCCATTCGGTAGATTTCTCGAGACGAGGCCATGATCTACGAGCTGGATAGAAGTTAAATCAATTAAAACCATGATTATTTATGTACGCGTCTGAAACTGGTCACAATACGCTTATGTCTTTGAACACGTTCACACAACAGTTAATGTGTATACCTGAAGTTAAATATGGTTTTAGGTAAATAACAAGAATGTATAAGAATCAGAAGCTGTGATGAACGTATTGTAAATTTCGAAGTGGGCTGTGCGGTATTCAGTGCCCTTGCACACAAGTGTTTGTAGAATTATGCGGCATCATCCAGGTGGGGCTAGCTGGTTATCTCGATACGTTGGAAGTCGTGACGGAATTCACGTTGAAAAAACCTAGTGGGACTGTTCTGTTTTCTTATTTATCTATATCAGCCAATACCATTTTATTCAAACAGGAAGGTATGGACGTTCTTTCCAAGGGTACTGAAACCGGAGACAACGAGCATCTTGTCCACAGAATAACCACGTTTGTAAAGGTCGTCTGCAGTGGAACATCTTTGCCTCAAAGGGTCGTTAAACACAGCCTATGTGTCTCTTTGCCCATGACTGCATATCATAACAATGAACTATGTGTTAATAACGCTGTGCCGCATGAATAATAGATTTCTATATGCTGGTCTTTTGAGCGATATGATTCCTAACTTGGATGTCACGTCAAGCTACCAGATCTATGTGTGAAGTTTCATACTCCTACGGAGCTAAAGACTGGAGCTAAAGTCAATGTGCACACATCTCAACCCAAAGAAGGTTTGTATATCATTTTACTATATGACAAAAATATATATGTATATATACTTGTGCATATATATATTTTAAATAAACGAAGAGATATTTGTATAGTTCGAATCCCCGCACCTTTTTTATATATACATATATTTATAAAAGCAATCACACTCAGTCACAGGGATGTAGATCAATTAAAATCAATGAATCACCTTATGTTCTAGATAACTCCCAGAGACAAGTTTCTTAATAAACCTAAATCTTGAGTTGTGTTATGGGTAACCTATGGACATCTCGAGAGAAGGTAATGGCCATTAATATGGTATATTAAATATAGTTAAAACGTAGCTAACAAAATATTCCGCATAGGTTATGAATACATCAGTCTACAAATTAGTATTTCAGAGATACATAGATTACCCAATGAATATGTATGTAAAGAAAATGAGTGTTACAACCTGTTCAATACAGAGGGAAGTTTCGCCTTAACCAAGAGGTCCTTTAGATTTTTGTTTCTCTTGTATGCTTTAATAGGTCTTTGTAAAAGAGGAGAAGCCATTTTACGTACTATATTTTGATATTCCTGTAAAAGGAGACTAGCAAATTGGGTGCTTGGCTGGTCATATTGGAAAACAAATGGGATTATTTCTTTTTTAGAACATTTACATGATTCCCGATTGAACCCCAGTGGATACAAAGTTTGAAGAGTTTGGATCCAATAAGCATCTCTTTCTAAGCGTTTCTGTTTGGTTTCTGTGTCAGAGGGAAGAAGTTGTGTTTTCAAAATGATCTTTAATCGAATAATCAGGGAGAGCAAAATGTTCAGCAATTGGGGATATGAGGTTGGACCTAATGGAGCTCAAGTGATTGTTGGCTCTAAGCCGAAGGAGATTGTTGGTTTCCCCAACAAATCGTTTTAGACACTTCTTACCAGTTATAATGTATACCACATTTTCTGAATAACAGTTCAAAGTGTCTACCAAATAATAAACATCTCTAGTTTGTTGGACAACAAAGAAGGCCCAATCTGCTATGTAAGCATCTAGTTTTCATCTCGCCTTATTCATACATCGAGGACCAGCCTGACACTGTTACAGGGCGATTGTGGTATTTTCTTCTAGGTGCTGATTCTAATTTAATTTTTAATTTAATTCTTTATTTATTGAACGAGGATTGTACACAGCCGTGAAGCCACTCGGTTGTCTCCTCCACATCAACATATTTACATAATAATATATTAGTACAGATACATATAAAGCCAGATACATATATAACAGTAATATTGTAAGAATTGTAAAAAAGTTGTGTGATGACGGAATATTATTATACATATATACCTCCCCAGACTTGGACATGTACACGAAAACATACATACATGTACACGTACATTTATTTACACACGTACATACATATTCCTATATATGCATGCGTATATATATATGTATGTATACACACACGTGTACATGAGTGTATATCTAAAAACTTAGGCGCGTACACATATATATATATAACGTTAGTCAGATAGTGTATGAATTGTTACATAAAGCGATTTGATTCTTCAATGAATTTATGGACATATAGCATAATGGTTTTGTTCTTATCATGACATCGATCGGTTGTTCCGTTAAGCAATATGTGCAATAGATAATTAGGACATTCTTGCACAAAATGCTAAAATGAACACCCGGAGAAATAAATGAAATTATATCAGTGAGCATCTGCTGGCGTTCTAGCCTTTGTTCTAATGTATAACTGTTCAGTTTGGGATTTGATATGTCAAAGAAGTCGCCTAGTATATCCTCTTGGGATAAAGGCCTTAAAGGCGACAGAACAAGAGTGCTAGAATTTCTGTGAAACCTTATTACTGGTGATTTAATAATTCCCTTTAAGGCACGTGGAGGATGAAAGGATTTAGCATGAAGTAGTTGGTGAGTTGCTGTAGGCTTAAAGAACACCTTAAAATACAAAGACCCTCCTGTATGTTAATTATGACCCTTGTTTACCGTAACATCTAAAAATTCTACGCTATGAAACCCAACAGTGGGCTCGGGCTTAATGTTAGGATGGCAATGAAGAGATCAAGATCATCTCTGGAATGCTGCCGGAGTATAAATATGTCCTCCAAATATCTAAGATACAACTGGGGCTGTTTAGCACACTTACACAGGGCTTCGTATTGCCATTCCCAATGGAAGCAAAGTTGGGGCTAAACCTTTAACCCATAGCACAACCTTTAATTTGCTGGTATATTTGGTCACTGAACTCAAAATCAATACATTTCAAGTTGAATTCTAACGGTTTCAATATCTCAGCAGTTGGACGATGGGGGTCGGAATACCGATAGAAAGCATTTTTAACAGAACGAAGTCTCGCCTCAATGTCGATATTTGTGTACATAGATTCTACGTCGTGTGTAACCAATATGACGTCTTTATCAACCTGAATTCAGATAACTTATTCAAAAAGTCCTCAGTATTTTTTTATTATAAAACTGGGATGGCAAGATTCTGAAGAACAATCTGATATAATAGGTCTACCTGGAGGCCGTTGTGGACATTTCTCTTGTGGTTTGTGAATTGGAGGTAGAATGTAGAAAAGTCTATTTTAAAGTCCTAAACTTACTACCCAGGAAATTTTGATCACCTAAAGATAGAATTATTTCATTGAAATTCCTACGGTTTTCTGTCCAAATAGGGTTATCTAACTTTTTATAATGGTCAGGAATAGCTAGCTGACGTTTTGCCTAATTTATGTAATCCTGCGTATCCATTATGACTATAGCTGATCCTTTATCTGCTGGTTTAAATATATATATATTGAATATATAAATAGAGACAAATGTCCTTGCCTCCACCGAGATTCGATGTACATGTATGTGTGTGAATAGTTCTCCCAAATCATGCATTCAAGTATAAAAGGAGAATGGTTTTGTTTTCTTGTTATTCAGATTTATTTCGACAAATATTTATGAATTATTGACAAATCGCAGTTAATTTAAATTGAACTTCTCTTGACAGGTAATTTATGTTTTGTATATTATCGTCTAGCAGACTACAAAACCTGGAGATATCCTTGTTTTACGTATATAAAAACCTGCGCTACCCATGGCTCTATGTATATAGTTGTCTTGTATATCACACCGCTCCGCGATATCTGTGGGTTTATCTATAAATAGATAGTGGATATCTTTGTTGTAAGATACGATGAATATTTCATCTTATCAGTCAACACAACAGTAGATTTTCTTTTTATTTTGTACCGAACTATAATTGTTCCATTAAAGCCGACGCATAGTTACCTCCACATAGAAGAAGCTCTTGCATATCACCTCAATCCGCGCGATTCGTGGTTTATGTATATGATCTTCTTGTGTATCACCTTAAACCGCACGATTCAACTCCATCCGCGCGATTTGTCGTTTTATGTCTATAATTTTCTTTCATATCTCAATCCGTGTGATTCATGGTTAAATGTAAACAATCGTCTTGCGTATCCCTGCAATCAGCGCTATTCTTGGCTTTATGTATATAATCGTCCAGCATATCGCCTCGATTGCACGATTTGTGGTTTTATGTATATAATCGTCTTGCAGATCTCCGCAATCCATGCGATTAATGGTTTTATGTATATAATCGTTTTGCGTATCATTTCGCGCTAAACAGTTGGTGGAACTAAACAGCTCCACCAACTGTTTAGTTGGTGGAGCGAATGCTGGAGGTTTTGTTTCGAACATATAATAGTTTTGATACATTCTACTTTTTCCTATTGTTTAAAGCTACACAATGTCTGTTGATTTAGTGAATGGTGTATGGATGGGAAAATTTTGAAGCATCTTTCGGAACATGGTAGGGTAATTTCACTTTCACTATATCACTAACATTAAATCTGTGTTGTTTAGCTCCAGGTCGTTTATCAGTATAAATTTTAGACGCGGTCTGTTTATTATTAACACTTTCGCGAATAGCAGAATCGCTGATTGGTGAAGATTTTGAAAACAGAATTGTTAATCGAGTATTCGCCTTCCTCCCTATCATTGGTTCAAATGTAGAGTGAGCAGTTTTACGGTTAGCGAATAAAAGTTCTTGAATAACAGTTGTCCAAGGTCGGTTTTTAATGGAAGCAGTCTGTAACCCTTTTTTAACAAATCTATTCATTCTCTCTACTAATCCATTCGATCTTGTATAATATAGAGAAACAAAATGGTGTTTTTATTCAATTTTGTTGAAGGAATCGTTCATTCGTTGTGATGTGAATTAAACACCATTGTCCGATACGCGTTCGTTGGACAATCCTTCACTGTTAAATGTTCTTTAACAGATAACTGTACCCGTTGTTGGATAAGATGTAAAACTTAGTTCAGCCCATTTTTAGCAGTCATCAGCTAGATCCATTACATATCGTAAGTGGACAGGTTGGATTGTTGTAAGGTCCCATGATATCGAAGGCTATCTTTTCCCGTGATCCAACAAGAAGTGGAACAGGCGTCATGGGAGCATTAAATGTTTTCTGAGATTTATCACTTTCAGCACAAGGGTAACAATTGTGTATAGCTTGTTCTACTTCACGGTCTAACCCAGGCCACCAATAATCTTAACGCAAACGGCGTTCAAGGTCATGTCAAGATGTCCCTCATGAGCAATGGAAATAATACGTGGTTGAAGTGATTTGGGGACGACGATAGGAGTAATTGGCATTTAGGCCAATGAATGTTAGTATAAGATTTGACAAGTAAAAAATCCGAATCCTTTAAACAAGTGGTTTTGAATTCAGTCTCCGAAATCACATAGGGTATAGTACTTGCTATATGAGCAATCAGTTCGTCACACGTGTTAAACTTTTGCTTTTGTTCACATTGAATGGTAAGTCTTGAAAGACAGTCGGCAGTACATTCTCTTTCCCGGATAACTATTCGACAAGTCTAGCGGCCTTTTGTGAAGTTTCTAGCACTTGCACATCCAGAACCTTTTGTTGTGAAGATCAGAAGAGGTTTATGATCAGAAAGTAGAATAACTTATCGTCCCCATATGTAAGTTATCCAGGGTTCTGTAGTCCAAACGCAGGCTAACGCTTCTTTTTCAATCACTAAGTAATTTCGTTCAACACTGGTGAGTGTACGCTACGCAAATGCCACAGGTCTTTCAATGTTGTCTTTCCTTTGACTTAAAACTGCTCCAAGGCCGTAGTCACTGGCGTCGGTAGTCGGAAATGTTGTTAAACTTGGATCGTAAGACATAAGCACAGGAATATTGTCAATTTCTTGTTTGATTTTATTGAAACAGTTTCACTTTCTTTAATCCACACAAATGTATTTTACGGAGAGGAGCTACCTTAGAACTGACGCTACTAATAAATTTGGAGTAATATCCGCACAGTCCTAAGACACTTCGTAAGTGTTGTGTGGTATCAGGTGAAGGTCCAGATAGAATTGCTAGAACAAGAGGAGAACTAGGTTTTATGCCAACACATGGCCTAGATATGTAACACATTCCTCTCGCTTTATAGTCAGATTTTTACGGTAAAGAATTTTAAACACAGCATGTAGTGCTTTATTGTGACTGTATTGATCAATACCATGCACCAATATGTCAGCTTGGAAACGTTCGGCACCTGGTATATTTTTAACAGTGTGTCCATAACAAGTTGAAACACGGAACTGGCGGAGGCCAAACCGAAAGGCATTCTAGTATATCGGAAGAGTCCGTTCGAGGTTATGAAGGTAGTCCAGTCACGATAGTCTGGCGTAAGCCTAATCTGGTGATAAGCTGACGATAAGTCGATTTTACTGAAAACTTGTGAATTTCCCAGCGTTGTGAGAAGTTAATTGACGTTTGGTAATGGGTGAGTGTCAATAACAATGTTTTCGAAGATCGACACTTGGACGGATAGTATTGTCGACTTTTCCAGATACCACAATTGGGGAAACCCATTCTGAGCTTTCAACAGACTCTATGATGCCCAGATCACACAAACGATTGAGTTCATCGGTACGTTGATGTCGAACTGATAGTGATATATTATGTTCTTTATGTTGGACTGGAGTGACATGTTCTTTTTACTTTATTCTGTGTAAAAATCTAGTAGCACAACCTAATTCTTCTGATTTATAGTTGGGAGTGATTGTATCTATATGGTTTGTTTGTGTGTTTGTTTGATTGGTGTTTAACGTCGTACTCAAGGGTATTTCACTTATATGACGACGGAGACAAA
>JAVFBX010243569.1:0-10322 GCA_034783855.1 Mopalia kennerleyi | reverse complement strand
ACTAATCCGGCTAGAACCCGGTGGTGTCAGATCTGATCTAATTTTATATGGCAATTTAAATTTCACAATAGACAACTAAAAACATTTACTTATTGGAGAAGTTTAGATCGCCATCCTGACCGATTGACCAAATGTTACAATAACTTAAAAACTTATTGCAGCATAGGTTGACCGTAACAGTAGTATGGAGTGAGCAGCTCAGCGATTATTTATTAGTACATAATAAGGAAGGGCTTAACGTTTTTATGTAGAAATGGATTATTACATAAAAACGAGGGAGGTGCCGATATGGTTCCTCTCTCGTTATTATGTATTAATTATTTTTCTCCTCTCTACTATTTATGTAGTAATTTTTACTGCATGATAACGTTGAGCGTTTTCCAAGACTATGGGGTCAACCCTGTGACAGGTGTGAAACACGTGGTGACAGGTGTGACAGGTGTGAAAGGCGGTGTGAAAGCCGAAAGGTGAGGTGTGTTGGGGGTTCGATGAGGGGGCTTAACGTTATTATGTATTTTTGTGTGCGTTATCAGCAGTGTGTGGGATCTGGGATCGATCGCCTGTGAAAGTAGGGGTTTTAGGTGTGGTGGTTCGACCCTGGCCTGTGAAAATACGGTTTTATGTGTGTGGTGATGGTGGTTCGAATCTGACTGCGAGAGGGGTTGATAAAAAAAATGGTGTGAAAGTACATGTACGTGACCGAGGCTGTCACGTGGTGGTTGTTATAAAAAAGGAGTGTGGGTGATCTGGTGTTCGATTGAAATTGCAAATACTAGGAAGACCTCTTTCGGGAGAATTGGAGGGCCTGAAAAGGGCTGTTGGAAGTGTGAGTACACAATGTGGCTACACAGCGGTGGTGTGTTAAAAAACACGCGAAAGGTCTGGGTGACATCTGCTCTACAGACAGGACATCGCTGGTTGACTAGGGTGACTGTACAAGTCCCGCAGCAGACGACATGGTGACAGGGTTGCTACACAATGTCGGCTAGGACTGTAAGACAGACACGGCATTCAGGAGTTGGACCGAGCGTTCACTGACCTGCGTCACCGGCTGCGAGTTGGATGGTTGGTGTGTCTATGTTCAACTGCTAAGCGTGGTTTGTGGACGACATCTGTGTGTTGTATCGGTCGACTGCGTGATGGTCGGAAGAAGGCTGTAATCTCCCCCACGAGGTGGGTAGGTAGCCGTAAGAGGTTGGTGCTGTGTATGATCCCTGACGTGGTCCATTCTGACTCTTCGTAGCCTCGCGCTTAACCAGCCCCCACCAGCATCCCCGTGGACCCTGTATGGGGCTTCGAGTCGTCTTCGACATCTAGGGTATGTACACGTCTGGCCATCGCAATTACGGGGATGTGGCGGGTCAGGTTCATTCAGTATCATTCTGGTAGTAGGCTGGTTGTAGCTGGGTTGATAGTGGCTGGTGAGAATGATCGAGTCTGGCTTGAAATTAAAAAAAATAATCGCCGTAAATCAAAAAAATATTCGTGTCCTTTATAAGCCACCGTAGGCTTGGGCCTCTCTCTGTACGCAGGCAGCGCGGACGTGTGAGTAGCCATTTTGGCAAGAGCTGCACAGTGATCGAAATCACATCTAAAGTGTGCTTCCTGGTGGTCGATATCGGGCTGATTGACGGCTTTACCTAACGTAGGGGGGAAGTGGTGATGCTATGTAGAACAAGCGAAGACGAGCTTTCTCGTGGTGTGGTTTTTAAAGCGATCGATCAGTTACTTTTGAGGATGGGATCCGATGAACTGCATGGCCACTGTCGTGTGAGTGCAGGTTGAACAGCGGTTGTTTTCATCGATACAGTCATGAAAACGATGTAGTCACGCTGTATAGATGTATGCTCGGCGTTCCTTAGGTGTGTGGGTATCTTTGGGTTCTAGTTGTTGGTCGGTAAGTCCCTTCCCCAAGCCGTGTGAACGATGGAGAAAGCGGTTTCTTGACACAGCGACTAGTTCAGCGACAGATAAAAATGGCCTAACCAGCAGCAGAAGGTTTTGAGTGCACATGAACTGGGTCAAGCCAGGTCAGCTCACGGGCTGGTTTTGGCGTCAACAAGTGACGTCACTCAAGCTCTCGTCTGCTCGAGTCATTCGGTACACGGAACATCAAGCCCTCTCGATATGTATGGCGCTAGCAAGACTGTCCTATAACCCTTCATCTGTTTAGTATAAAACTATATAAAGAGTAGTCTTTTTTTAATCGCTCGCGTTCGTTGTGTGTACTGGATGCTCCGAGTGGGTTGTCACCGCTTCGAAGCGGTAGAGACCGGTTGGATCCAGTTCACCGGGCCGCGCCCCGACAATAAAAGGGAGGTCCATAGTGAGTTGCGCTTCATTCTAGACCTATTCGCCTGCCTTGCGTATAGCTGCGACTTACTTACCTATCTACTGACCTATCTATCTACCCACAAAGTTCTCTTGCGACTCTTGCGGAGATGTCTTTACCCAGCGGCGCAATTTACTACGGCATCGTAGAGGGAATCATTCCATCGGACCTGAAGGAGGACGAGACGGCGAGCTGACGGAGCTGGTGGTGGACGAGACGTCGGAGGACGAGCTGGTGGTGGACGAGACGACGGAAGACGAGCTGACGGAAGTGGGGAGAGGCGAGACCGACCCACGACGCTTTGTATGCGGTGCCTGTTGTCAGACGTTTACCCAGGTCTCGAATTTAAAACGCCATCCAAGCAAAGAATTTCAAACGCCAAGGGTGTCCATACAGAACCATACAATCCAATAGCCTATTTATTATACACTCACTTGTCCCAAAAATTCAAATTAAATCAGAAAACGGAACTTAATGCGCTACTCCCTTGGCTATTTAAGGTCACCTTTTCTATAAATCTGTTTTTTGTAAAAGTAACCATCCATTATTCTGCTTTCATTAAAAGGTTGTGATCGCTTAACTTGCAGAATTGTGAATATTGAAGAGGTTTTATTCTAATCTGTAAAAGTGTCCATCACACATCCCTTAAAGCAATGTTTTTAAATCCAGTATTAAATTAAACTAAACCCCCATTGTCCCATGTAAAAGGATCCCATTGGAACAAACACTCATCTTTAGCACTGTTGACTGACATGACAGGAGAGATGAGAGGCTAACATCTTAGGAAAATCAATTACTGTTTTTTTTTTTTAAGTTAAGTAAACAAGAGCATGTGTGCAATACTCTCATCAACAAACTACTTGTCTGAGAGTCCGTGATTTACCGTCTTACAGCTGTTAAAGTAGTATATGGAGACATACTTGAAAACGATCTCTGAAATGAGATAGAAACGTAGTATCCAAAAAATTTAGAAGTTGTCATCCATACAAAGTCTTCCATCTTATATACTATATGGAGGTAGACAGAAAAAAGGGGTGAAGAATTTAAGCTATGCATGGCTCCCAGAAGGCACAGTTTTCTATAAGTGCTTGGTTTGCTTATCTATCGGCTAGGAAGAGCTGCCGTTTATAGCCAGTCTGTGAAATACATAGACCTAAATAATTGCCATATTCCACCCTTCTCTCAACTTGCTAATTGACTACCGAGAAAACTACAGACAAAACCAGTAGCACCCAGCCACACACAACAGATACAAACCGACATTGGATGTCTCAGCGGTAACTGTGCAGTAACGCCCGAGCACATCGGTATTAGATGTCATTAGAACCACCAAGAAATATATATCTTGTTTTTATATCTGGAAAAGGTCTCCGGACTTTTCCTCTCACTAATGTTTAATTTCCTTTATAGTCAATACTACAGTAATATGGTCAATACTACAGTAATATAGTCAATACTACAGTAATATAGTGAATACTACAGTAATGTAGTCAATACTACAGTAATATAGCCAATACTACAGTAAGATAGTCAATACTACAGTAAAGTAGTCAATACTACAGTAATATATTCAATACTACAGTAATGTAGTCAATACTACAGTAGTATGTCCAATACTGCAGTAATATAGTCAATACTACAGTAATTTAGTCAATACTACAGTAATATGGTCAATACTACAGTAATGTAGTCAATACTACAGTAATATAGTCAATACTACAGTAATGTAGTCAATACTATAGTAATATGGTCAATACTACAGTAATATAGTCAATACTACAGCAATATAGTCAATACTACAGTAAGATGGTCAATACTACAGCAATATAGTCAATACTACAGTATTATAGTCAATACTACAGTAATATTGTCAATACTACAGTAATATAGTCAATACTTATAGGTTATTGGATTATATGGTTCTGTATGGACGAGTCCATACAGAACCATACAATCCAATAACCTATTTATTATACACTCACGTGTCCTAATAGTTCAAATTAAATCATAAAATCCTACCATCTAAGATTTATAACATACATTTCTATCATTTATTTTAGCTACTCACTATCGTTTAATCACGCTGCGTGACGCTTACGGACATATATGACGTCATTGTACGTTATTTTCTTTGTGGCGCAGTAAAATATGTCTACGCAACACAAAAATAACGTTGGTGCAACGTGTCGGTGACGTCGTAAAGATCGGTGTCCAATATCGTGTGATATTGGACAGTTTTAGTTTGTACATAATATCGCACGGATGGACAGTTAGGTGTATAATAATACTGTAAAATAGTCAATACTTCAGTAATATAGTCAATACTACAGTAAGATAGTCATATATAGTCAATACTACAGTAATATAGTGAATATTATAGTAAGATAGTCAATACTACAGTAATATGGTCAATACTACAGTATTCTAGTCAATACTACAGTAATATGGTCTATACTACAGTAATATAGTCAATAGTACAGAAATAACTTCAATCTAAACGCAGTTAGTCAATATCATTCGTATCACACCAGAGAACGTTTGATCAGTATGAAAAGCAAGGAAAAAGCTGCTTTGAAAGTAAGAGGACTTAAAAACCAACTGATTTCGAAGCAAACAAAATTGATCGAAAAGTAAACGGGAGTCGCAAGAAAATCAATAGCTGGATACGGATAGTTTGGCCTCCAGTTCCTCTGATGTATAAGCTTTAAGCCGTTTTGGATACGGTTAGCTTGGCCTCCAGCTCCTCTGATGTATAAGCTTTAAGCCGTTTTGGATACGGATAGTTTGGCCTCCAGCTCCTCTGATGTGTTAGCTTTAAGTCGTTTTGGATACGGATAGTTTGGCCTCCAGCTCCTCTGATTTCTTAGTTTTAAGTCGTTTTGGATACGGATAGTTTGGCCTCCAGTTCCTCTGATGTATAAGCTTAAAATTTTTTTGGATACGGATAGTTTGGCTTCCAGCTCCTCTGATGTATAAGCTTTAAGACGTTTTGGATACGGATAGTTTGGCCTCCAGCTCCTCTGATGTATTAGCTTTGAGTCGTTTTGGATACGGATAGTTTGGCCTCCAGCTCCTCCGATGTATTAGCTTTAAGTCGTTTTGGATACGGATAGTTTGGCCTCCAGTTCATCTGATGTATTAGCTTTAAGTCGTTTTGGATACGGATAGTTTGGCCTCACAGCTACCTTCTTCTCACAGCCACCCTCTTCTCCGAGCCACCTTCTTCTACCAGCCACCTTTTTCCATCCATCAATTTCTCACAGCCACCTTCTTCTCACAGCCACCTTCTTCTTCGAGCCACCTTTTCTCCCATCCACCTTCTCACAACTATCTTCTTCTCCAAGCCACCTTCTTTTCCGAGCCACCTTCTTCTCCAAGGCACCTTTTTCTCCCACCCACCCTCTTCTCACAGCCACTTTCTTCGAGCCACCTCTTATCCCATCCACCCTTTCCTCCAAGCCGCCTTCTTCTCCCAGCCACCATTTTCTCTGAGCCACCGTCTTCTCCCAGTCACCCTCTTCTCCCAGCCACTTTCTTCTCCCAGCCAATTTCTTCACCCAGATAACTTCTTCTGCCAGTCACCCTCTTTTCCCATCCACTTTCTTCTCCCAGCCACACTCTTCTCCCATCCACCTTCATCTCCCAGCCACCTTCTTCTCCCAGCTACATTCTTCTCCCAGCCAACCTCTTCTCCCAGCCACCTTCTTCTCCCGGCCACCCTCTTCTCCGAGCCACCTTCTTCTCACAGCCGCTCTCTTCTCCGAGCCACCTTCTTCTCCCAGCCACTCTCTTCCCTCATGCACTTTCATCTGCCAGTCACCCTCTTCTCCCATCCATCCTCTTTTCTAAGCTACCACTTCTCTCAGGCACATTTTTCTCCCAGTCACCTTCTTCTCCCAGCCACCTTCTTTTCCCACCCACCCTCTTCTCACAGCCACCTTCTTCTTCGAGCCACCTCTTTTCCCATCCAGACTTTTCTCCGAGCCACCGTCTTCTCCCAGTTACCCTTTTCTCCCAGTCACACTCTTCTCCCAGTCACCATTTTCTCCGAGCCACCCTCATCTCCCGGCCAACTTCTTCTCCCAGTCACCCTCTTCTACTAGCCACCCTTTTCTCCTAGCCACCTTTTTTTCCAAGCCACCCTCTTCTCCTAGCCACCTTCCTCGCATAGCGACCTTCTTCGCCCAGACACCGTTTTCTCACAGTCACCCTCTTCGCCGAGCCACCTTCTTCTCCCAGTCACCCACTCCTCACAGTCATCCTCTTCTCCAAGCCACAGTTTTCTCCCAGTTTCTTCTCTGACCCATCGTTTTCTCCAGGCCACCCTCTTCTCTGAGCCACCGTTTTCTCCCAGTCACTCTCTTCTCCGACCCACTGTTTTCTCCCAGTCACCCTCTTCTCCGAGCCGCCGTTTTCTCCCAGTCACCCTCTTCTGCCAGTCACCCTCTTCTCCGAACATCGTTTTCTCCCAGTGACCCTCTTCTCCCAGGCACCCTCATCTCTAAGCCTCCCTCTTCTAGCCACTCTCTTCTTCTGACCACCTTCTTCTCTCTGCCACACTCTTCTCCGAGGCACCATATTCTCCCAGTCACCCTATTCTCCCAGTCACCCTCTTCTCCGAGCTACCCTCTTCTTAGAGCCACCCTCTTCTCGTAGCCACCTTTTTCGCCCAGCCACCATCTTTGCTCATCCACCATCTTCTCCAAGCCACCCTTTTCTCCAAGCCACCCTCTTCTCCCAGCCACCCTCTTCTCCTAGCCACCCTCTTCTCACAGCCACCATCTTCTCCAAGTCTCCCTCTTCTCCGAGCCACCCACTTCTCCCAGCCATCCTCTTCTCCCAGCCACCCTCTTCTCCCAGCCACCCTCTTCTCCAAACCACCCTCTTCTCTGAGCCACCCTCTTCTCCCACCCACGCTCTTCTCCCAGTCACCTCTTCTCCGAGCCACCCTCTTTTGCCAGCCACCGTCTTCTCCAAGCCACCCTGTTATCCGAGCCACTCTCTCCTCCAATCCACCCTCTTCTCCGAGCCACCCTTTTCTCCCAGCCACCCTCTTCTCCCACCCACCCTTTTCTCCCAGCCACCCTCTTCTCCGAGTCACCATCTTTTTCCAGCCACCCTCTTCTTCCAGCCACCCCCTTCTCCCAGCTATCTTCTTCTCCCATCCACCCTCTTTTCCCACTAACCCCATTCTCCCACCCACCTTCTTCGTCCAGCTATCATCTGTTTCCGAGTCACCCTCTTCTACGAGCGCTACATGTATCTCCATACTGAATCGTTATATTTTAACACAACGCTAATTTGATGTCTGCTTGGCATGGTTTCAAGACTGGCATTTGCCTGATCTTCACAACTTATTTTCACACTAGACCTCCATAGAACAGCTTGGAATTCACACATAGTCCAACCAGATCAATGACAAAATTGCCCGACTGAAACATGTATGTAAAAAAACGAAGTGAAGGGTACATAAGCTGATAGAATATTAACATGTTTTGGCATGTCTGTGTCTCGTCAGTTCAGAGTAGACAATCAAGTTTAGCCCGAAATAACATCTGCAGACATGTTAGGGATTTTGCCAACAATCCAAAATCTGTTTCTTTTAATATTTTATTTAATCTATATGATCTAGGGCTAATGTTGCATCGATTATGATTGTATTTTATTTTACTCTGCATATAGGCTACATACGGTAGTACATCTGCAAATAGGCTACATATAAGCTCACTGACAGGTCATCTGCAGCTAACGAAAAATGACCACAAAAGTGCATTTAAATTGCTTCTTTGTCTTTTTGTCTTAAATCTTAAACATTGGGTATTGCACAGACATATATAGTAGCCTGTTTTAACCTTTGGCAGTTAACAACAATGACTACGCCCAAATAGTCATCTACAAGTGATCGTAGGTAGGAATATACTCGTAACCATCATGTGATATTATAAGATGAAGGAACGATAAATCGATATCATATATAAGTATGTTTAATAGTAACTTTTCAGGGGATGTGGTGTTTTTGCAGCTAGGAGCATTGCTTTAACGGTTACACAGCCTATACTATTACCGAATGTAGTGAAAGTTATTGGCTGAGTAATACAAAGCTATTGATAGGTGGACGCACAGATTATAAGTACGCGTGAACTTGGTCAAGTTAAACGAGTGCGCACATTGGAAGGATACATTCACATTAGCACTCGGCCGATGTCGGTCACAGAAAGCAGCAGATTCGGGGCAGGACGGCCAAACAACTACTTCAAATATCGCGCTCAGTTGGGGAAAACGAGCGAGCAGAATGAGAAAGCCGAGAAAGGAGGACTAGAAAAAATCCACATTCTGATTTTAAAAATCGTGCAAGACATTGGAGAACATTTTGAACATTTGAACTTTATTTCGCTCAGGTCACAACTGTGACATATGAGGTTACATTTTCATATAAAATAAAGATGGCAGTACATGCTTAATAATACTTGAGTGATACATCCACAGATTAGCTTTGTGAAATAACACTAGCTATAACTTAACATTAACGTGCAGCGTTACACAAAGGCCGACCGAAAAGTCACGTGTGATCAACAGTCACTATCAGGTGCTTAAATTCAATTATCGGGCATTTACATTATAACATGATCATGTTGTCATGTCTCAATCACGCAAATTTTTCGAAGAATTCATGTTTTAATTTTTGTCTGTGATGTGGCGTTTCTTTTTTGGGAGAGTATAGTTTCCACTCCGGTTCACTCCATGTCGCCTATTCATAGGAGAAGGCACGCAATTTTACAGTGGATCTTGGTCGTTTTTTAATAACATTTTAGTACATAGAGCCCTCAGATCAAGGAACTAGTTGAAATTAAGACAGTAATTAATATATTACAAATCGGAAGTGTTGTACGTGGCGCAAATGACCCACAACATATCGTATGCTATTTCAGTGTTAAACGACATGGTTTATGCCTGCCTGCCTGTGTACCTGGTTGTGAAAATTATGAATCGGTTATTACAAAAGGAATTCCGTTTCTCTGTTTACTGTAATATTCTGTTCTTTAAGGCAGTGGCTGCTAAAAAACAGAAACAAAGATTTGCCAGTTAACGCATCATTTGAGAAAGTGTGCATAAAACAGTTTGTGCCATCCGATTATGAAATGAACCTTCAGCACGAAGTGGCCGATTTGAAGCCAACGACAATAAGATAGTAACAATGCTGTATACTGTGTGCATTTCAATTTGGCCCAGAACAAAAGGCTCCGGTGGCAGCGGGAGGAGCTTCTACGCCGGACAGAAAGAAGGCGGGGCAGTTTTGCCTCAGGTTCAACTGGTTAACGAGGGGGAAAAGACGCTGAACTTTTCACTGATGAAGTACCAGTAAGCTTAGCGCAGAATAACGAGCCGTAACTGAGTACTGATATGGACAGTTTTAGATTCCCATTTATGCTAGCACCTGCTAGAAAAAGCTCCTTTTCATTTTAAGGGCATTAGTTGTAGCGTGTGCGCTTTCTAATCCTACTCCAATTTACCCTTCACGGGATCGCGTCCGTCTGTCGACCATCAGGTATATGAGTGTTACACGATGTGGCCCCAGCAATCTCGGGTGTGGTTTTTACGAGGTTTCCTCCCGGTTTTCCACCGTAATAAGGCAAGAAAGTGCAAAGTGGACAATCCGTCGTCATATAAATGAAATACCCTTAAGTACGACGTTAAATCCCAATCAAACAAACAAAAGAAATCTAGTTCGTCCTTAAAATAACTTGGTATAAACATGTACGGTAATAATGCTGTCTGATAGAAACATTCACAGAAGAGCTTGACTCGGATATGATAGCTTTATCTTAGCTATAGCATATGAAATGGTGTTGTAATTGTGTGTCACTTGATCCACGTACGTCACTTCAGGTTTGTGAAACTTTGACTCTTGGCTTAATATACTCTGTCAAAAAAGAAACGCATAGGCGAAATATTAATAGAATTATCTCTTTAATACAAAGCGGGACAATTC
>JAVFBX010243558.1:0-10323 GCA_034783855.1 Mopalia kennerleyi | reverse complement strand
GGACGTCTATTCAGTCATTGTTCTCGAGCATCTATATGCTTGAGAACGATGTCTGAATATAGACATTGAAACGTTGCACCTATACAATAAACCAGAAGCTGTAAACCATAAAGCCTTGTGTTATATCTTTAGATATAGACTGACTGGAACCAACCTTCGACAGGATGGAATATGTGGACTGACATTTAATTGAATTTTATTAGAATTCATTAAAACAAAATAAAATATGGCGAATACCAAACATGTAATATATTGCTTAATCTTGAATTAATGGAAGAACACATTTACTTCCATCACTCGCTCCATGACTTTGGCTGATTATGTAAACAAGACGCGTGTCAACGCCTGCAACACAGCACATACACACTAAACATATTGTTTTCAGAGAAATTATATATTTTGCCAACATGGTTATTCGAGCATCATTGTTTACTAGTCTGTCAAACAGTGGAGTCCGAATGTCAACAGAGGGAAGCTATAGGGGTCGCCATGAAGCGTGCCTGCCTGCGGAGACGCCTTTGTTAATCTGTTCCGCAAGTCATACAACCATCATTAACCTTTACTTAATCCCATCTTGATAATAAGTAATTACACACCCCGCTATTGTCTGTAGAGAAGACAAGTCGTGTGTCGTCCAAGAATGCCCCCAAGACTTTTGTCCTTCTTGATTTGTTACATTAATATGACACGTGGGTTTTTGACAAATCTGGGGGTTTCAAGACAGTTTAACAGCAAGATAACCATCTTAATTAGAGGCTACTGCGTAAACCCACTTAACCCCGGCTCTCCACTCTAAGATTTGGGGGTAATTTGTTAACATGATTTACACAATAGACAGTGGCAGTGTAGTAGTAAACGTAATGGTGGATTTAATACAAGAAACATTATCGTTAGCATGTTAAACAGTTTGCTCTATATTATCACAGTTTTTGGCAAAAAACAAATGGCAATTAACACTGTAAGGGATTCTTTGTCGTTGTCATCACTGATGAAAGTGACCATGCCGGGGAGTTAGTTCAAAGCGATCTTAAAACGAATATATACAGTATTATTTGTGAATTTAACCTTAAAAAAAACTCATCCACGGCTCCTGCCTCGAAAACAAATGTCTTCCTGGCATTCCTTGAGATAAACAGTAGTTATTAGAACATAGGCCTACTAGTGTTAGCCGCTAGTTTGCAGTATATTCTCTTGACCCCAGTACTATAGCGCCATTTGCAGAGAACAGCTGACAGAGACAAGGATGATGTGTTGGCGAGGGTATTTGCTGATTGTTTGTACTTTGTCCTCATAAACCTTTCTGGTATTCCACGAAACTCTTGTCCACTGCGAATTTTCCGCTGCTTGGTGTGTCTTTGGACTTGGTTAGGCTTATTGTCCCAGCAAGACTGAGCTCTGTCTGTCCCATACTGTACTTTAAAGTAGAGGTAATTGTAGCATTGACTTGAGTGGTAACCACTAGAAGAAAACACCTAAACCATGCGGACAAACTATGGGTATAACAGGTCTTAAATGTACATATCGAAATTGATTAATTGGTGTTTTGCGCCGTTCTCAATGGCATTTCACGGCAATGTATTCAAACAGTAATGGACACTATAACAACAATAAAATATGAAGTGTTTTGGTATATATATGTTGGGAAAGTAATCTTTCTACACAGTGCTACGCGTAAAGATAACAATGCTACTCTTCAAACAAAGCCAGAAGGTCCAATCAGTGAGATGTCTTAGACTATTGTCCTGTGTGTATGCACATAGGTATAGCTTTTTTGTTATTGAAACACAAGTTTTCTTCGCCAATGTTGTTTAAAAAATCCCAACTATTTTCACGTCATTTGAATTGACACGGCCTTGACTAAGTTTTTGCTATTCTCAACGTTCGTAAGCAGAATGACAGCGCCTTATTAAGTTAGTGACCTTTAGATAAAACCAATACAAGATGTTAGAAGCGGGTATAAACTCGGTTCAAATTGATATCCTCTTGTTAACTACTTTAGTGTCTTGGATTTTGTCTGCTTTACAACGATGGGGTGATTGTCTTGGCAAATCGTGTGAATCTCGTCCGCGACTCGATCAGATTTGATCAAATAACCACTCGCAATAGAGCAGACCTTTAAAACCACCGTAAAGAAATATTAACCCCGAGGAATACATTCATCGAATAAAGACACAGACGCCATGGAGAGGATTTCTCGCCACTACACCTCGCCTTTGTCAGCTCTTAATCCACCGGGCAGAGATTCCGCCAGTTCACGGAAAAAACGGCCACCTAACAGCTACCAGACATACACCTCTATTCTCAATAATAATCAAAATTGAATCAGCCGCGATTGAAATCTTGCATTAAGCATTTTGGCAATATTATCAGGCAGAGGGCATACACTGAGCCAGGTTTTATTGGTCTTAACGGTGCTTGTCGAATCCCGGAGGGGGCTAGGAATTGTCAGCTTACAGACGAACCGATCTCCTTCAGCCCCCAGCCTCTCAAACTAACACGGACGTATTACCGTCTGATGTGTTACTTTAACTATATTATTCGGGTACTAAAGAGCTTAGGATATTGCTGGGTCTGTTAAATCGAACATTGATTTCGTAGCACACTCTCTCTCTTAACTTAACAATTCAATTTCCACCAAAACTGCTCAGAGTCGAGTGTCCGCTTTTGGGTCACAATTATTCTTATTGCGATTCTAATGTTAGCACTCGTTTGAAAACAGATATTGTTTTTTAAACTTTTTCTCAATATGTACATATTTATGTTATTTCCATGGATGCAAACAAAATGGAGTTTAATCATGTCTTAGACGCGTACGTTATTACAAAATTGAATAAATATTAAATTTGTAAAATCTCAGAAGCCTTACCACAAGAAAAACACAGGACGAGAAAAATAGCTTGATTAATTGATTGATCGATAGATTGATTGATTGATCGATAGATTGATTGATTGATCGATAGATTAATTGATTGATCGATAGATTAATTGATTGATCGATAGATTGATTGATTGATTGGTGTTTTCCGCCGTGGCGTGCTTAAGGGCATTTCACTTATATGACGGAGGTGTATATCCAAAAATAATTGACAATGGCACGACCAAGATGTGAAGTGTTTTCAGAATGTTGGATAGTTAATCTTTCTCCAGTTCCAAGTAAAAGCAGTATGGTTACTATTCAAACAAACTGCCCTTATCCAGAGGACCGAGAAACATTGGTCACAATGTGTATACGTTTACTCTACATAAGATCCAATGCGCAATAAACCAGCTTCATTGGACATCTTAGTACGAAGAGAGTCAAACCAGCCTACACTAACAAGCAAGTTAGACTTACAAAATAACACTTTTATATGTAAAACACAAAAAAGCCCCAAAAATTACCAGTTTAACAAGCTTAAACTTTTCACAAAAAGATTTTAAAAGTTTAAAAATAATAACAATTTTTAATTTTTTTTATATAAAATCGATATCGATGCTATTCGGTTTCAAAACCCTATTACTATCAGTATACCGACGATGATATTTAGTGTCTATACAATACTACTACCAGTAGACTTACGATGCCAAAAGTGTAAATGATAGGCAGTCAGCATGATTTTAATCTGGATTGTAAACTTTGTTTATTGCTTACTGGTAGAGAAATTAAAAAGGCCTCCACAAGAATCAGATGAAGAAATTACGGGGAACATAGTGGACAGTTTTCAACCAAACAATTACTAGAGAAGATGAATATAAAGTCTTATTTTGTTCTTTCCTTTATGAGTAGAATCACTAATCAACCATCTGGTGTTGTTTATTTAAATGCCGTATATACAGATTAATACATACATGGATAGGACTCGACTAAACAGTGAATTGTCCGTTTGTGATGCTGCTCATAAGAAATCAATACGCAGATCCAAACAACTTTGTATACCGGTATTAAAAAAAATAGTTTTAGACAGAAATTATATTTTGCCAGGAAGTTTGGATTTAAAAAATCCAGAACACATTTATAATAAACATCCAACCAAAACATCTTCACAAAAGGCACATGTATTCTTAATTGACGTTTTGTCAATAAGTATGTGATGCGTAGCACGGCGAATGTCGGTTTATATCGATAAGTTTTATTAGAATCTACCCAGCTCCACATCTAATACGTTTTATAACGATCGAGAGTGCACGCAAAAACTGCAATAGAAAATCAAAACTGTTTTGTTATTAAAAGTTTGTACTTCCGGTAAACTCGGACGTTGGCATGATGGCGGTGACAGCGGAAGTGATTGCCCCAGTACGCCAAATTATCATGTTATTTTCCTGCGGCTGAGCTTTTCCTGTCCAGCAAATGTTACTTTAGCCACGTAATTGCCGATTTCCCACGGTTAGCAAGTTGTACAAATATTTTCGATCTTACAAGCTGCAACAAACGACCGACGTGTATTGTGCAAATGGCGAAAATTGCTGTTAAATTACTTCTTCGTCTATGCCAGCAGTTAATGGAAATTCTTTTGTGTTTCACTTATTACATTTGCCGCGTTCTCGATGATTTGTTCGTGTCGTCTGCTCCTTACAAACCGCCTCAAGTCTGTACCGGTAATAGTGTTCAGTGGTGTCCGTCGTGACAGTACTTCTGATCTACAGCCCTTAGTAATAGCTCTCCAGTGGACGCTATTTAACCACCGCGTTAACTATTCACCTTGCCTTGCTCCTATTGTCCGCTTTTATTGAGCTAAATGGTTTTAAATTGTTGCTAGATGAGCTTTTCTGTGGCCCTGCTGTTTGTTTAACGGAAGCTAAATCTTTATTATAGACAGCGCTCATGCAATTTCCCTATTTCTATCCACAGACAGGCAAACACGAACTGTTTTCAATCCAAGCAAAATAAAACGGTTCCATGTTGATGCGAAATTGCCCACCATAATTTTCATTAAAAATAAATCAAAATATCGATATTAAATCGAAAGCCTGCGTCGAAGATAATGCAGAAATACAAGTCTTCATTTTGATAAAGCAATGTAATAGAAATGAGATGGGATTTTGCAAAACAAAAGCATAAACTGTTATTCTCTACATTCTACCTATACTATTGTCTTGCCAATATTTACTGCTGATTTACGTATTGATTACACTCTCAATTTTCGGTATAATTTTTTTGCAAGTGAATGAAAAAAACAAAACAAATCAAAAACAATTAATCATAATTTCTATGTTCGTCTGGATTCATCATACAATGTAACAATTTTCATCAAATAACATTACAAAATGGCCAGACTTGCTGTATCTAAATTGAGTGTGGGAAATTCGGGAAATATAAACAGTCTTAAATATACGTTACCAATGACCAACGAGCCATTTCAAAGAGACATACACATATTTTCTACTATTTTGGTTTTATATAAACACATTCCACGATTTGACTATATATTTCACGACATGCATAAATTTATACAGTACCGTGAAAATATAAATATTCAATCTGTACATAAAAAGTACTAGGTCCGATAAACATTTCAAAACTAAGACAGGCATTTTAATTTAAATAGTCTGAAAACATTGTCAGTTTTCAAGTTTATCGTCATTTTTTTTTATTATCTCCAACCCAACTTAATGACAATGGTGAATTTCATGAGAAGTCACGATGTTATGATGGCATAATTACTGCTAAAATATTGAATCAAAATGAAGATATCTTTTGCCGGAATTACACTATACTTGTGAATAACGTTAAACTATTCAGTGGGCCTAATGGTTTAAGCAGCAATATAGCAAACAACAAATAGAGCCAACATGATAAAAACAATGAGTTCAGATTAAGCAAAAACGAAAAGAATTAGGGGTGGATTTTAATTTGTGGCTTGCGGGTTTGTAAAGTTTGATTTTACTATCCGACTCATTAGTTTGGAATTGCATTTAACTTTCTGATTAATACGTTCTGAATACTATTTTGCTCTCCGTCTCACTAGTTTGGACTAAAAAGTTACTTTTCGACTTTCTGGTTTGGAATTTACATTTCCGACCTAACGGTTGTGTTGAACTTTACTTTCCGATTTCCGAGCTTGGACTTGGATTTTATAGTTCAGATTACTGGTTTGAAACTGATCTGTATTTGCAGACTTTCGGTTTGCAAAGGGATTTTGCTTTCCGACTTACTCCGAATTATATACCTTTCTTTAAAATTGTATTTTAATTTTCCGTGTATTGGTTTGGAATACGATTTTACTCTTCGTGTCACTGGTTTGGCATTGTTGTGTGTTTCCACTTTCAGAAGTGGAATTTGATTTTAGATTCTCGACTTATTGGTTAAGAAAGGCACTTTGCTATATCCCGTACTGGTTGTGAACTACACTTGACATTTCTGCTTGCTGGTTTGGAATGGTACTTTACTGTCCGATTTTCGGATTAGGAATTAGATTTGACTTTTTGATGTTACTCTCTGACATACGGAAGTTACGGAACAACTCTTCACTGATAACTGTAGTCTCTTTTTCTTTCCATCAAAACGTTGGTTTGTATAAAATAATCTTAGTAAGTACACTGAAAACAAGAAATTCAGATGCGGCTTTCAGAACCTCAGATCCTAAATTTTATCGAAGTATAAATGATGTATTGAGTTAATTGAACACTTTTATATGACTAAATAAATACTATGTTTTGTGTCTGGGGCATACTGTGTGGGGATCACGATTGTTTGCTTATAGGCGGGGATAGTAGTTGACGTTTTGACGTCGTGTTCAGGTAAATAATGCGTAGAAGAAATGTGAACTAAAGGCGGTCATTATTTGATTACTCCGTAAGAATGGCTGGTCACAAAGCCTGTGATCAGAGTTCCTTTGTGGTACATTCTATGTGCACTTCATCTTATCACCAACTGCTGCTAGTGTGCCCCTTCAATGTAACAAAAGCCGGTCAGATTGATTCTAATAAAGACTGGATAATGGAGTTTAGAGGACAAAGTGTTGTATAGAGGAGGGAGTGTTAGTGGGATCAGCAGGCACCATTCTCACTACGTAGGTAATCAGACCGTCTTGTTGGCTGTAAAGAGGGGACTTCTGTCAACCGAATCTGTCCTTCACTCTGGAGTGTTGGCACGGGCTGAAAAGACAGCGTGCTGAGTTAACAACATGATTGCTCATTGCTCGCCAACAGTTCCTCTCGTCAAGTGGACCTGGGCCCGGTCTACAACCCTAACTCCCTAACTGGGTGGTCAAATTAGAATTTGTGGAGATTTCCTCCTTCAACGAGTCTATCAAAAGAGAGGCCAAGGTGAAAATTGGAATTCAGAACCTTTGCCTTTATCAAAACTTCAACAGGGAACAATTGAAAGGCATGTGTGATCGCACCATGCTGGTACACGCCCCTACAAAAGCCGATAATAAATATAGCAAAGCCTGTTTGTATACAGATTTATGCAAACTAAATCGACAGGATTACGTTTACAACGTAAGTGCTAAATACAATTAACAGTTGAGGAGAATTGCGCGATGTTTGTGCACATGTACCAACTGAGATGAGAACCGAGAAAAGCTCAACCAAACAGTTATAGGATCTAATCCCACTTGAATACACGATATTCCCAAACAGAGACGACCACAAAGAAAGGATTTGTACTCTGTTTACAACACATTTTGCCTTAGTTTAGTTATCTAAATCACAACGAGTTACGTCACGTGGAGTTGATTAATGTAATAGAGGAGTAGAACTAGTCCCTTGTACGAATACTTTGCTCAATTTTGATCGCCTTGATGTTTGATTGATAAAAATGATTGTTGTTATACTCGTAAATCGTAATCTTTATTAAGGCGTAGGCGTCTCTGCCTTTTGCCAACAAAATATGACAGAAACATATAAATACATGTAAGTTAGTTTAGTACATATAGGAGCCTACATGGCGGCTCGGTAAACACTGTATCTAAAGACAAACATAATCATGTTATCATGTTTTTGTTTTTAAATTAATATTAATATAATTCATATATTGATATACTGCACAAGCCTTAAAATAACAAAAATCAAAAACACCTTGCAAGTCAAACTTTGTCAGGGGAGATGAATAAACAAGAGAATTGGTAGATATGACATCTAACGTAATCTGGAAATTGTTAAACACAGTTAATCGTGTTAAATATCGTTAGTGTTTTTTAAGCAATTTGATGACGAGACTCTTCATGTTATAAACAGCAGCTTAAATTGAGTTTTTCTGTGACAAAGTCTGTGTTGGTTGAATGAATAATTTAAAAAATGGCTTTTCCTTTCAATAAAACGCTTAAATTTGTGTATTTAACAAATCCAAAAACCGGTGTTCGTGATAATTGTTTATACTGTTGAAATAACATATATGATGGAGATACAAACATCTATTATTTTCGCACGGTATGAACTGGTGATGTAAATCATTTCGACTGTTCCTGAAAACATATCGAAAACAATTTTAAATTCTGAACTAAACAGAACAAGAATCTTCCGAACTAAGAAATTGTTATCCAAAAACAAGGAAAATGTAAATAATTGATATTAAATTAATCTTTGTTAATTGTCGAAAGGAATCTCAGGTGTTTAGCTTCATGCAGAAGACTATTGTTGAGATGAGAGTCCTTCAGACTTTTATTTACCTGTCCCATTCTGATCACTATCGCTTAACTTTCTATGTACAGGAAGCTGGAATCAAGTGTCATACCATTGACCTAATTCACGGACATGCCACTTCCAGGTTTCTCTCTGTAATCAGATTGTACATTAACGCTTACTTCTGTCTCAAGTTATAAAGAAAGGGATATACAGAAATAGAGAGACAAAAAAATAAATGAAACCATTGTACTTAAAATAACATCAAAAATAAATGAGCAGGGACAGAAATTTGCGAGGAAAATAAATTTGTAAATGCGGGAATGATCTTTAACCCAAAGTAAAATGTCCAAACCTTTTTGGCACATTGATTTCCAACACAAGTAACAAATCGAGGTAAATCAAGTTGTATCGACTTTTCTATACATTGGGCCTCAAACAGATAAGAATATTTTGTTTTACGCCCATATATACATAAAAACAATGGAAGTCAGTGAAGTAAAGAATTGTTATAAAACAGGTTTTTAGAAGGAACATATACTCCATACAATTTCATATGAAATTTAAACATATATATAAATTAAATATATAAAAAATACGTCCTTTTCATTGTAATTTATTTTTATACGGAAAATCTGTGTCATTATCTCCTGACTGTTTCCACTCCTAAATAATATCACTTTCCACGAGAATCTTAGGGTTTGGATGACCGACACAGAAAATCACAAACAAACAATTAGACATTATACATTTTTTTTTTTAAATTATTTTTTTTTATGGAAGGGTTGATGAAAAACAATTTTTCCATTCATATATAGCTGATAAATCCATAATGATTTTTGTATTACACTGCACACTATTTCTATTTAAATTGTTACGTTTATAAAGTCTTCATTCGCATAATGGATAAATTAAGAAGAGTAAAACTGAAAATATTTTAAAAGATAATCACATGTTAATTTCTTTTTAACACCAGAAACCGGCGTATAAATCATACTCTATTTCCGCGCATGAAAGCCTTTGCGTTGTATCAGTACAAAATTGACCTTTTTGCTTAAAGAAACCTTGTCAATAATTTAGATTAGTCACATTGAATATTTCCGATAGTCACATTGTAAATAAAGCTTATTATTATTATTATTGAATATTTCCGATAGTGTTTAAGAACAAACGTCGGTCTCACAAAATGAATCAAAATAGTGTATAGTTGTGGGCGACACTTCCTTTCGTTTTCTTAAGTAAATATTAATACATGCTTTATCCGTCCTTCTTCTCATCCCCGCATCAGAACACTGATTTAACATTGCTATAAACTTTACTATCAACCGATTGTTAGAAAAACGGTAACAAATTTAAATGTCGTGTATAGTCATTAAGTCGACAAACTCAAGACTTGTGTAAAATCGATTTACAATGATACATAAAAATAAAGAATTAAGGAAAGAAATAAAATAGGTATAAAAACAGAAAACATTCACACAAGAATTATTACAAAATCAAATAGTCCATATCATACAAGTTTTATTATAATTAGTATTTTTTTATTCTAAGTAAAAGTATTATTTTTCTTTTGTGAAATGAAAATATTTTAAAATATTCAAACTACAGTTACTTTCTTTTGCTGTATGAGATTTGATATAGTTATTTTTTCTGAAGAAAGTAAATTAAGATGCCTGAGCTAATTCCACGTTTCCATTTCAAGATTAAATGAAAATGCGGGGGGGGCGGGGGGGGGGGGGGGGGGGGGGGGGGGGGGGGGGGGGGGGGGGGGGGGGGGGG
>JAVFBX010243547.1:0-10323 GCA_034783855.1 Mopalia kennerleyi | reverse complement strand
CCTTACAAAAGGCAATGAATATTATACTAGTATTAGCCATAAGCTTATTTATGGCCAGGGGGGGGGGGGGGGTAAAACAATTAAATCGCACATTTAACATCACAGTACTTATTGTACATAACTTGTGACATTTCCTATCTCGACCCCTATTTATCCATAATTTTACACGTGGTTGAGAATAACTCGTGCACTGTTAAACATATTAACATTTTATTTTTTTCATTGCCGGATCGTATGATTGTAGATTCAAAGCTATGGTCTGTAATTGGGATTTAATACTGTTGATCGAACATCGGATAGAAAAATAAATCAATAAATTATCTAAAAAATAAAGTTGGGATTTTTGACGATTTTTACTCATTACGTCAAAACTGGTTGGTCAAATATGCCTGCCCGTGTATGACGTTGGTATATAAGTATATAAGAGACTTATAACAACTTCTGGTTGAAGTGTCGAAGTATCGAGTGAGCTTAATTAGTAAAAGGAATCAAAAGAAATCTAGCCATCTATTACGAGATATTTGAAATTAAATACCGAAGACCTCGCGCATTAGCTTTCCGGTCTACTTTTGAAAAGGGCAAAAAAAATCGACTCTATAATGGGAGTCTACATCTAGATATATAATGTACTAGGATTTGAAAAATGACACTCGCTATAGTTCTTTGCCATGTCGTTTGGTAGACTTAAGGGACGGGTTTAACCAATTAAATCAGCACTCCCGTCGTTTGAAGTTTAAGTCCAAAGCTCGAGACGCGAGGATCCAATCTTAGCGGATTTTTCTGACTTAATTCCTTAATGCGATTGCTTTGTAATTGATTTCTCTAACTCGTTTCGCAAATTAATTTGTCCGTAGCTTTGCTTCTAACGGAGTACTCATTGGTGCAGATTAACCCCGATTACTTCGATCGGGAGGCCAGATTTCGTTGCCCGGGGATGGTCGAAGACTAAAGGTATTTTCCACCTACCTGGTCAATTAGTAAATCGATTATACGGTGTGCTAACTTTTCAATTTGTGCTTTCCGCTGTAGGCTTGTGAGAGAATCCACGGACGGTACACGAATATACAGACAGCATCCCGCTGCTTTGATTCCACTGCGCCTCGTCTTCAGTTTCAAACAGCGCTATACTCTTTAGCTCCTTTGTCATCTTCGATAAGTCTTAAGTATCACAACCAGAACTTAATTAATTTAAAAAATAAAACATCATTAGAAAATAAAACATCATTAGACGTTGATACGTCACTTTCTGAGAAGCTGTTATTTTAAGATTAGCATAAAATCGATTATTTGTATTAAAACTTTGGGATAAATTTTGTTTTTATGATTAATTTGATGGGAAATCATTTGACTGAGTGATTTAGGTGGTCAGCATATACGTTCGTGGGTTCGATTCCCGAACCGGTTCAATCTGGATAATTTTCAAAACTATAATCTTCCAAAAGTCAGAAGGTTATTCCAAAAGGTCGAAAATGCTGACAAAACGGTTTACTTAGTGATTATATCGCACGAATTCCCAAATGTATGTGTGTGGAATTAAATTGTTCGGGGCTATCTGAGTTTAGAATAAAAACATAGCATAACAGCACGTTCGATTGGAAATACAATAGTGCATATAAAAGTTGATGCATTTTGTCCAAGTTAACTTAACATTATGAAACCTAGATTAAAACGTTAATAACTTATCCCTTATCTTTGAAAGCAGTAGGGGCCACTTTCACAAAATGTCGTATGACAACAAAATATCCAACGATAAAATGTCGTGATTTTAAACAATAGGTGTGAAAATATCGTACGGTATTTTGTTGTCGTACGATATTTTATAAAAGCGGTTTTAGGGGACACTTTCACAGAATGTCGTACGACAAAAAACTATCGTACGATAAAATGTCGTCATCTTAAACAAAGACGTAAAAATATCGCCCGATGGGCGTAAAAACGATGGGCGTAAAAAAATCGTACGATAAAATGTCATTATGTTAAACAAAGGCGTAAAAATATCGTACGATAAACTATCGACAAGTTAAACAAAAGGCGTAAAAATATCTTACGATAAAAGGTCGTCATGTTAAACAATAGGCTTAAAAATATCGTAAACGATTTTCTTGTCGTACGATATTTTGTGAACGTGGCTTCGAGGGTCATCACTAAACTATCGACTAGTTAAACGATAGGCGTAAAAAAATCGTACGATAAAATGTCATTATGTGAAACAAAGGTGTAAAAGAATCGTACGATAAACTATTGACATGTTAAACACAAGGCGTAAAAATATCGTACGATAAACTATCGACAAGTTAAACACAATGCGTAACAATATCGTACGATAAAATGTCGTCATGTTAAACAATAGGCGTAAAAATATCGTAAACGATTTTCTTGTCGTACGATATTTTGTGAACGTGGCTTCGGGGGTCATCACAAAATTCCCTCCATGCAGTCGTCTGCCCAGGAATAAATATAAGTAAAGAACGCAGACGTAAATATTTGAGAACTACTGTCTTCACTGTGAGCACATAAAGAAGGTTCTACACGCGGTTTGGTTCTTAAAGGCGAGCATGAGAGTAAAAAATATCGAGTCAGATGATACGTCAAGGAACACGGTTCGTCATAAAATCAACATTAATGGGAGAAGAAACATGTGCACCGCATGATAGCCATCCCATTTTGTTTGGCTGATTGATTGGCTAGCGGTTTACGCCACATCCAGCCGTTCCTATTTTGAAATCAGTTGATTGAATGATTCAAATTGACACAAATTCTAAGATCGCTTATAAGGTCTCTCTAGATGTTAATATAGCTCAATTAGACACATAGACAAATAATCGAACCCACGACCCTCAGAGTGAGTTGGCTGCGAAATTATACCAATTACTCTTAGTGTTTTACATAATCAGAGCATGCATGCTCTGCCATAGAACTATGTTTTTATTAAATTGCTTTAAAAGTTTAAAGGGGTTTCTTCGCATGCAGTCTTTGAAGCAAAGTCAGTCGTGTTTATGATGCAAATGGTTCAGTAAAATAGAGTCGCAAGTCAAATTAAAATAAGTTCGTTTGTGTGATTGGGATTTAACGTCGTACTCAAGGGTATTTCATTTGCCTACCGACAGATTGGCCACTTCTTGTTCGGTGTTACTTTGATACGGTGAAAAACATGGAGGAAACCTAGTGAAAGCCACATTTATCAAACACCATAGGTCGACTTGGAGACTCGAAACTGTGAACGGTACATCGAAGGAGGATTTATAGTCCCACATGCTAAACACTAAGCCACGGCTGCTGACACATTAACATAGGTACGTCTATACATAAACAAATCATTTAAGAACACATTTTATAGAATGTTCCACAGCGGACCCCTGGGGTACATCGATTAGGATGTTACCCCAATCTATTAGGTTTATTTAATTTTTCTAAGATTGCGACTGTATTTTTTATTAAATTCTTAATCATTTATTCGAAACACCAAATTCTGAAAGTTACTATTGATGAACGGCTTTGGCCCAAACTATAGGCTTATCCACATAGGATTGTTAGTCATATATAAGTTAAACGCATACAAACAACGTCACACCAATAGATTAGATCGTGGGTATTTCTATTAATATATAAATTATAAACATGAAATACATATTTTGTTATAAGATACCAGATTCGCTTCAAATTTGCTCTGGAGCGATGCTTCAATGTATACAATATGGATACTAATGTTTTGTGAAAGAAACTCTGGCATAGAAGAGGGTTTCTTTAGTTAAAACCATCATAATCTGAAACTATTTTAGTCAATTCACAAGAATTTAGATCAACTCCATCAGCAGTTGCCTGTTGGATCTGTGTTTGTATTCTAATTCTTTGTGAGCAAATGTAAAGGGGTTTTTGAAGTTTGTTTGATCGCGATATACTCCAAAGGTTAACTTTGGCACAGCCACATATTATGAAGTTGTTGCTCTGTTAGAAAATAAATGATCCTCCAGAGTTTAAAGTAACGACACCGTGACAGCTCTCGGGACATACAGTAAACATTTGGATAGGGATAGAGGGCGTATAGCTGTTTATTGTTTCATCGTTAAACGTTCCACTTTGGGTGTAATGCAAATCGTAACGTAATCGAGCGTCCGTCAGTATAACGTTAGCATGGGTCAAGTTTTCCATTCATGCTTTTGACAACAATCTTTATAAGAGAGAGTTGATTGATTCCTCGGAGGTTAACGTTCTCTTTCACTGAACACGTATCATCGTTATTTCACTCAACGGAGATGACGCGATCGTCGTAATCATTTCCCAACAAAAATCAAACAAGGATGAAATAACGGTTTCAGCATTGTATTGCGTAAATTTATTCATAGGGTAATTTGCTGCATATTCAATTATCGTGAGTTTTGCTTTTACTTAGAGATGAAAATATCAAATTAGTTTCCTGGAAAATTTCAGGCAATTTGATAATTTGTTGGATCGAGCGTCAAACTGCTTTCTTGCCAGATAAGAGAATTTGAAAGGGCCATATATGGAAATTTTTCCGAGAGCATCAAAGACACTCTGTCGTTTTAGTCCGGCCTAAGGCCATGACCTTGGGGAGACACCACACGTTAAATGGCGGGTCACACATCTTCGCACTTTATTTAATTGAAACGTTTGCGTCTTTTTGACGTACCCGAGTCAACATATCGAGATTTAGCAGGTGAAACAGTGGCAGAGGTTACCCGAGGTTGACAGAAATCGTTCATCACCGTTCTGAGGCGCCGAATAACCCCGCCCTGTTTGGAGATCGTCATTCTTCTGACGTTGATGAAACAATACACTCTCCTCGTATGGGTCATTTTTCATTTGGTTAACCATGTTTTTGATTGATGGACAAAAGCATATCTTAGAGTGTAAAACGATCCCAAATGGCGAAGGGCCTGGCGAAATTAAAGAGAGACATTCCCTTTAAAGGCTGGAGGAGAAATGGCCAGAACGATGGGTGATTTAGAAAAATGCCATCGACAGGGATATAGAATACTCGCATCAGTTTAACTTCAATCGCAAATATGATTCCTTTCATAAGAAGCGAAACAACTTTTAATAACCTCTATCGAGCTGAAACGGGGCAATTCATTAGGAAGAGATACAGATTGAAGCATTTCGCGAATTACACTCGATCGAGGACGCGTCAAACTCGCGGTATCAATCAGTCCATTCGCGACATCAATTCGCTCTTCGTGCTAGTTTACCATTGGCACGGGTTTGATGGCCAGTCAATCATAAACGATATCCCGTCATATTTTCACCCGCATTTCCTGCCAATAACATAAAAACCAATGAAACGCAAACTGATGGATTTTATTTCACGTCTTTTGAAACTCAAAGCGGAAAATTCGTTCATTTTCCCTCTTTAAACCATTCATTTTGATGTCGAACTCGTTTATATGAACACAATCTTTATCTTTATAATATCAGTAAAAAATCCCACAAAAACACAACAGTGGACTGACGAACACTAGATGAATGAATTTCACCTGAAGAAATTTGATACAAATGGGATAATACATGAAAATTCTTTTTGAACAATCGCATAAGTAATGACTTGACACGCTTCAGCATGACATGTATGATATATCTAGGTATTCGACCTGTCATAAGTTAAATAAATACTTATCTAAAGAAAAAAAGGCTTTACAGCGTTGGTACACAACACCACGAGACATACATTTCCTTCTATATGAGAGGCATAATTGGAAAGAGCTAATTAATTTTGAACAATTTTGCGTTTTATTTGTTAATTACGTGTGGCAATCTAAATATTCTTTATATATTTTTTTTAAATCCACGATTATGCAAAAGTGCCATGGCTATGGCATATTTCCATAGACCAGTAGCCCTGACGTAAGATTGTGGTTATAATTTAGAACTGACGAATCGTCTCGATATCTCGGCAAAGTTTCAAATGCAAGGTTTTAATTTGTTTCAACATTCATACTTAATGTTTAAGATAATCTTTCTTGCAATAAACTTGGAGTTAAATATTTCTTAAAAAATGATCACACTGGCACGGGGATGTCGACTATTAAAAAAAAAACATGAATGAGATCATGATCTAGATATACTCCTAGAGACGACTTTCTAAACAGATCTTAATCTAGAGTTGTTATGGGTAACATATAGACATCTCGAGAGAAGGTTATAACAGTGTTCATGGTATAGAAAATATGTGGTAAATATGTAAGCAAGATAGTCGGTATGGGTTGAGATTAGACCAACCTCTAATCTGGTATTTCAATTTATATATTTGTCCTATGCCTTTAAAGACATAGGAAAAATATATAAATTTCTTTTCAGTGTCCTTTAGAGGGTCTTCTCTGTTTCCGCCAACATGTATCATTTATCAGTATTCCAAATATGGCAGTCTACTGATTTATTCGTTTGCTGGGAGCACTTTATATATAAACACATATTACACACGTCTGTGCATGGTGATATGCGCAAATAGCCCTGTGATGCTGCATGCGCCAACGAAACCAAACAACCAACCTGTGGTGATTTGTAACAAGATGACAGATTTTGGTGCCAGTCTTAGAGACTTGCGCTGTCGGAGACAAGCGCCATTTATACAAGGGGTCTATTAACTAGAGTATATTACACAAGAACAACGGCATTAATGTCATTTCTACTTATAAACTTATATGACGGAAGTGTATTCCAACTATACTTTTCACTATAGAACAACTATAAAATATAAAGTGTTTCGATAATGATGGATTAAGATAGTAGATTAATGTTCACAGGGAGAAAATTGTGCTCATTAATCATCTATTATTTTTCTACAACATTGCGTATAGCACGGTATAATATATATCAGTGAAATCAACATATTTAAATTAACAGTATTTTCGTGGTATATGGTGGCCAGGATACGATAAAATGTTTGACAAAACAAATACACTTATTAAATTCTTTTAAAAGGACGAAAATATACTCCGATATTGGTCAAACTGTGGTTGATAGCAGACGACTTTCTGTGGTTAATTGTTAAAGCAGAAGACAGGCTTGGAAAATTCGCGCGTGTCACTGGATCAGTGTCAGACACTCGGTAAACATTGTCAATTTTTAACTTTCTTGAAAGTCAAAGAGCGGCGTTCAAGTCAGGAAGCCGTGGACAGCTCGGCTGCTTGGGAATCACTTCTGTCGTCTGCTCTTTCAAAAAAGTTGGCGGCGGTTGCCTGGGGAGCTCGTGACAAAATAATGGAAACCCGAACAAGACTGTTGTTCGCATAGACGCAAAACCAGGTGGCCGAGTTTTCCGGGCTCTTCAGTTGTTTGCTTTCCACTAATCTATTGAAGAGTGATACAGAAGGTCAACGATCTTTGCTTCGAAAGGTTTAAGTAATTACAATATAAATGGTGATATAAATCTTGTGCAAACGTTATAAGCCAACCGTCTCGTGTAACAGTTCAGCTAAAGATCTTGTAGACTGGATTATTGTACATAAACAGTGTCCCTTTGAATAACAATGGTGCAGTCATGATTTATTTTCCGTATATTTAAGGTGCCGACGTAACTAGATGCTGGATTAGAAATGAGTACAAACGCCCTAAAGTTTAAAAACACTTATCATTCAGTATTTTCGTTATTTTGGGATAACACTTTCTCAGTTGGAACAGATTCTAGTTCAGAAAATTTTGCAGGTTGAAACCCGTCCGGGAATCGAACCCACGACCCTCAGAGTTAGGCACCAAATCGCCAGCAGTACATGCCTGTATCTAGACTCCAGCTGACTAACCTTCTATTTTTGAAGAAGGCCGGGTGGCTGAATGGTCTAGGTGGCCGGCATGTACTGCTGGCAATATGTTTTGAAAAATATATTTTTTACTGACTGAAAGCAGTGGCTAAACTTTCTGATTATCATATTTACTCGTATTTTCGTTATTTTGGGATAACACTTTCCGAGTTTGAACAGATTCTAGTTCAGAAAATTGTGCTGGCTGAAACCTGTCCAGGAATCGAACCCACGACCCTCAGAGTTAGGCACCGAATCGCCAGCAGTACATGCCTGTATCTAGACTCCAGCTGACTAACCTTTTATTTTTGGAGAAAACAAGGTGGCTGAGTTGTCTAGGTGGCCGACATGTACTGCTGGCGATCCTCACTTTTCTAAAAGACATAAAAGTTATTTATATTTACTCCTATACATAACTTCCTTCTTTGCTCATCTATATCATCATTATCGCTAAGACTACTGGTTATGACATGTCCTAGATAGATATACAGGCGTTTAACAGGCGGAGGTGAAAACGTTTTACACCAATTGGGAGCAACTTCTAGGGCCACAGAGTCTTTTTACAAAAGTATACAATATCATGAGACAGAGAAAATTTAGAACATATATCTAATAACTTTTGCAATGGACACAGAAGACACAGATCGTCTGCATACAATAAATGGTTAATAAAATGACAAGCAATGTTGCACTCAACACCGGCTTTAGTGAGTTGAACATGGAGATACTATTAAACAGAAAACAACGTCGGAGAAAGTATGCCTCCCTGACGTACACCATTGGATACATTGAAAAAATCAGATAGCGTTGAACCCCATTTAACACCAAATAGCTGGGTTTCAAACCAAGTACGTAGCAGATCAACAAAATACATCGGGACATTGCCATCAATTAAATTTTTTAACAGTGCCCAGTGGGTCATCCGGTCAAAAGCTTTACTAGCATCTATAAAACACACAAAATCAGGGTTGTTGTTATTTCTATAAACGTGGACAATTTCCACTGATCTGTAGATTATTCACGTTTAAATCCAAACTTAGGTCTTAGGTATAAAACTGAAGTTCACATTGGTGTAAAATGACAGATTCTACAATTTTAGAAATTTCATTAGCAACAGCTATATTGGTCTGTAATTGTTAGAATCGTTAATATTACCCGTCTTGTTTTAAGCCAGTTTTACATATTGAAACCTTCCTCCTTGAAACGTGTGTACTTTATTAGAGAAATATTTACAAATATTTGAATTATCAAATACATATTTGCTCACTTGATTTGTAACTTCTGTCAACTCACAAGTTAGTTCGGAAAGGGTCTCCCAATGCCCCTCTTTTTCATGTGGAACTGAGGGTTCTGGTTCTTCCCTCTACCCACGGCTTTGTCTGACCGTGACGCCGACCTAACAAGACTGGTCATTGTGTCTTTATGGCACAGCTTGTCTGCCGTATTTTTTGACGGGCTTGTATGGCTTGAACCCACTCGAAGTTGCCTTACTGATTGTGTTGGAAGTGTTGATGTTATTGAACTCGGCCTGCAGTTCGTCGCTATCAATTGAGATGTAATAGGGACTTGAGGCGCACATGGTGCAGCATCATCTTTGTTAAGACATGAGAAAATAGTTTCTCGCCGTCGGTGTGACAAATCCACACTTTAATAGATGTCCTAACAAGGTAATTACATCAGTGTTTATTTTGATGAGATTACCAACACCTGGGGTTGTACCAAGCTTGCGTGTTTCTAGTAAAAGACTAATAGCTGGTGTGACTGCAACATTGGCTTTGACCAAGGTAGTGTGCATAACAACCAATCTCAGGTGTTGTCGCTTAGTAGTATGGTTCATTTTTACCCAGATTTCTTTGTTGACCCTTGATGTTAGGAGACCTGAAATAAATTTTGGGAGAAAGTATTAACTACAGCTTATTTTATTTTTGCTTGTCTGATCAACGATTGCTGACAATATTGTTCAGGGCATGTGGAACATATTTGTCTGTACTCTCCTGATCATTAAGATCATTAGTTATTTCCTCCAATAAGTCAACACCTTTATTCTCGCTGTTATTTGTAGGATTGATAACATCCCCCAACAAAATATCAGAGCCATGCGACTCATCAGAATATTTCAATTCAGAGTTTTTTTTTGTAATTCTAGGGTGCTTATTGGTACTCTCGTCCGAGTCGGACATAGCAGGGCGTTTTCTGTCAGTCGACAATTTGTTCCACACGGACCCCATTTGATTTATTGATATCATAGACATGCTCTCATTCATCTGAGTCATCATATGAAATAAAGACGACCGCCTGTTTGAACAGTTACTTTGGGTTGTCTGCTGAACTGTCCATTTAACTTTTATTTGTATGTCATATTTAGTAATTAGTATTTTGTTGTCTTGTCTTTATTAGCTAACGAGTAATGTCAATGGTGTTTCAGATATTGACATCGCTGTGTTTTGAAAGCATAATAGTAATGGGCATAGTAATTTTTCTAATGGCGCACATCAATCGAATAGAGACGCCAAAAAGCAATTAACCAACCAACTTAACTCCTTTAACAATCCCAATAGTTCTATATTATTAT
>JAVFBX010243536.1:0-10323 GCA_034783855.1 Mopalia kennerleyi | reverse complement strand
CACCAGACACCTCAACATGCACCAGCATTGGTAAACCACCAGACACCTCAACATGCACCAGCATTGGTAAACCACCAAACACCTCAACATGCACCAGCATTGGTAAACCACCAGACACCTCAACATGCACCAGCATTGGTAAACCACCAGACACCTCAACATGCACCAGCATTGGTAAACCACCAGACATCTCAACATAATTATGTTTGCCCAAAACTTATTTTCGTCACAGTTTGATCAAATCTATCAAATTGTTTCCTCTCTTCCAAGGTGTAGTACTGTGCACTCATATTTAAAGGTGTTTTTGGTTTTAATGACATCCTGGTACAATTTAAATTTTTTTCGGAATATGGTGTGTGCGAGTGCCAAAATTGGGTTTATGGTTGATAATTTTATACACGTTATATTTGTTTATATATATTAGCCTACAACTCATGTTTATGATTGATTCATAAAACCTGGCATATGCATAACTCGAAGCAATACCAGGAATATATATGAATTGAAAACACAGTCTTGTTATTTTCCCTTTCCCTCTTTCTTTTACTGGGGAATTCTTCTACGCTCTGTTGGTTTAGAAGAATAACTGATACTTTATAAAGACTTTCACCAATAAGTCCATGCAGGATCCGGCCAAAATATTAAATTCGTGACTTTCTGTAACTGGCACAAAAACACATTTACTGACTGTTCAGTGGTGGGGGAAAAAGGGAAAAATAAATAAAAAGAAAGAAATTGAATATAAAGAAAAAACTATGTTTAAAAAAGAAATTAGAACAAACGGGTCGATTTTTTTCTGACAAGAAACTAGAAAGAAAATCAGCGGGAGTCAAACAAACATTTAGAATGCATGGTACGAAACTAATATTAGAAATCAAAACACATGAAGATCAAAGTGCAGAGTACACCCACACAATTAACAAAATCACTAAATATCGATGACGTTAACTTCGTGGAATTCAATTAATATTACTGAATAAAATAATGTCAAAGGATTAATGAGTGAATAAATTTTAAAAGTATGTCCAATATATTGAAAGGACAAGTTGTTCCTGTGGAAATGTTGACACCCGTCCGGGTATCGAGCCCACGACCTTCAGTCAAGCACATATTCGCCAGCAGTATATGCCAGCCACCTAGACCACTCAGCCAAATTAACAAGAATATAGACAAATTTTCATTGAAAACTTTGCCATTTTATAAATTTATACAATTAATGCATTAACTGAACTGACCGCTTTTACGTTGGCTAATGGTAGGCAGGCATTTTAAGAATTCATAAAATATTATTGTTTTTAAAATATAAGATCAAACAAACGAACACATTGTCTGCTAACTCCAATACAACAACTTTTTTTCTTAATTCTTTAAAACAATCTCACTCCTTAGCACATTTTCTAAACACTTGTTGAGATCTAAAAAACCAACAACCATGGGAGTTGGTTAATTAAGGGAATACCTAGCATTTTCTGTGGTTTTCTTCACCACAAACATGTTTACCTCATTCATTTTCACGACTGTAAAAGTCACAGAGGCGACTGTTGAATGATACAGGGTAAATCTAATTCAATTAGTATCTAACGGTAACTGCGGGTTTATTAACATTTGTAGAAGTTTTTGTATGTACAGTAATTGATCAAACAAAAACACACATTGTCTTTAACCACTACACAGACCACTGTAAACCTACCAGTAGGCTGATCCATTGTTAAAGAGACCCACAAACTTCAACACATTTTCAAAAAACAGTATGTATATATATGCTGGGCATGTAACCCAAAGGTCCCGTGATGGAATCCCCGTGAATGCAAGCAAATATTTTTTCTCTTCATTTATTAAACATATATATAAAATAAATATCGGTTTTTCCGATGAAAAGAGTATGATTATATTTTTTGTAAAAATATTAACAGATATCTTAATTTTTTTTATGCTATCTTTCTCTAAAAAAAGTATAATAAATTGATGTAATAAATTCATTTCTTTCTCTGGACACCCTACGTTTCTTTCATGTGTATATCTTGCTGTTCTTTTTTCTGTTGCCTGTTTGTCGACAACAAATCTTTTATTCAAGTATTAGTGATTGAAGAATTGATACATGTAGTATTTCAATTGCAATTTACGTTTAAAATATATATCTACGGTGAAGAACAAACATTCTACAAAGCCTTTTACATGAAAAAAAAGACCCGATACCAAACAAATAAGCACTTAGTCGATATCACGGACTCCGCATTATGTGATACCCTGTTAACGAGAACTACTATACTCCACACATCTTGTTTGACTTTGTCTGTATTCTCATATTCCTCAAATAGTTCAGATTTTTGTGGGAGATTAATCCGGGGAAAAAAATATAAATCTGTTTCAGTAATGGTAAGCGTATACCATTTCGTTTAAAATGAAATTAATTAACAAAACACCGTGCATTCTGTGGTTTTCTTGACCACCAACATTGCAAGCAGCCTGAGTCACACGGTAGTACGTTCATTTATGTCTCTTTCTCGTAAATACCATTGTGAAGCGGGCAAAAAATAAAATGACGTTCAATTAGCCTTGCAGTAGAAATTTCCAACTATTTCAAGGACGATTTTTATATGACAGCAAAAACGACATAACAAAACAAGACTTTGCCTGGCGCCACCTAGGCAGCTTAACACGGGATACATTCTCAGCGAATCGTTGACGAACAAATATTCCATAGATGATAAGTATACCGTTTTTATTTTTACGGAGACGGTCTGCTGTTGTTAATTAAAAGAATGTCATTCATTTGTTATGTTAACTTTACCACAGCGTTTTTCAGGACATATATATAACAACACAATGTGTTTGTTTCTTACAAATTGGTTATTAAAACAATTGGTATTTTAATAGAAATGTTCCCTTGTAAATAAACAGACGCCTGTTACGCTTCGGCAGAAGATGTTTAACATTTTTTCAGTTGTCATTCATGATTAATACAATTATTTTCCTCTAGATATTTCAGTTGACTTGGTGGAAACACTCGGAATGTAAATGATTGAGAGAATCATGTTTCGCGATGCTTCGAAAACCAAACTGGTATCATCAGCAAATAAATTAACACTTGAAACTACTTATATTGAATTGTATATCATTATGTAGTCTTAGGCCGAGAATTGAACCTTGTCGAACCCCACAGTGGCTAAGAGATGACGATATTTAATATATACTTTCGACTCAAACAAACCAATCCCCTGATTCTAATGCGGTTTCATTCAGACGGAATCAAATATTTTATGAAATGCAAAATACTACACAAACAATGTTTGTTTGCCACAAGTTCACTACATTTTTATATGGAAGCGGTGAGGCTTAAAGATATGTTCATTTTCTGCACTTAGCCCGTCGGATTTTGTGCGATACATGAGAATGGTTGTAAATGCTGGGAACACTGTCGGTGCATTCTATTCACTGACCAAATAACCATTCAGCATAAATACTTTAACATGGTTCAACTACAACTTTTCGACCGTTGAAGGGAACATAAATTTAGATAGAGAAGAAGTTACAATTACAGACATGCCAGCATTAAACACTGGTAGCCTACCTATTTTTATTTTATTATATATTTATTGTATTAGATGTACATATATCAGTATTTACTTCCAGCAGAAAATAAACATTAGTCTTGTCTAGCTTTCATGAATGTAATTGAGCGGTTGATAAACACATTATCACATACATGCCTGCGTATAACTAGATGGCCACAGAGACCAGTTTTCATATATATTATTATCCACTGCTTATTTTTGTCAACGTTTTAAAAATAAATAGATTGCACATATTTTAGCATGACAACTGATAAAAACTGGATATGTTCCGGAATGTCATAGAATTATTACATGTATAAGTAAATATGGGCCAAGCTTGGAGAAACAGGTTTGCAAACTTTCACGCTGGATGGAAATCTACTTGTATTTATATTTCACTTTCATTCGAAACTATTGAAGAAGATTTATTGTCATTAGGATGCCAATCGAAATAAAACTCTCATAAATTTGACTCCAGTCGAGTTGTGAGGTAGCTTATTAGTCTATTTTTAGCCACAGGAATGACACGTGGGATGTTATAAATAGATCCGCGTGCCGTTTGACATTCCATGTTTAACTTAACTTATTTCTTGTCTCTATTTACTTAAATATCCCTGTGGAGAAGTCAGTCAAAACTGGGTTAACAAGACATATATATGTGTTGATTGTATATCTGGGTATTATGGTATGTTATGGCAAGCTGACTGCTTCCCCTTCTGGTAGTTCTCAACCTTACTACTTAACAATGTAACTATTGATTTCTGTTTGAACTAAAGAAATATTATTATTCTTATCCTTTTTTCTGATTTACAGATATAATTATATCGAATCTAATGCCAGTTGACATATCCCTAGACTTAGTCAATTGACGAAAAGCAGTGTAAAAATAGAAACAAGATATATTTCGTTTTAAATTTATAACATCTGTTCCACGATATTGTGCTTTTCGTATTCCTCGACTCAACCTCACCTATGCCTCATTCCGTGTGCATATATAGAGCTATATATTTGTACTTATATATACACACATGCACAATTCACGGCAGTGATAAAAAATCGAGATGCGTCATTAAATGAGTATTCAGTGTGTTGTACTATTGACTGTGTCCTGTTGTCAATAAGTATTAGGCATGTTGGTGGCCACGTGATTTTATGTAATTTTAATAGAAACAAATTTTACTAGAAAGTTAATATAAGTAAGAAAAATACAAATACGTTCACTCGTGACGTAATGTATAAACGTTTTTACATGGCGTAATGCAGATACGTTCATACATGACGTAATGTATCAACGTTTTTACATGGCGTAATGCAGATACGTTCATACATGACGTAATGTAAAAACGTTTTTACAAGGCGTAATGCAGATACGTTCATACATGACGTAATGTAAAAACGTTTTTACATGACCTAGTGGCAACAGCTGTCACATGACCTTCTTACAGGACGTCACTCTCTTTTCCTTCATTTCTTTTCGCTACTCTCACATATTTGTACCCACACAAGGCGGCCCTCTAGTTACAGCGTTTAAACATCGCAAACTGTGTAATTGTGTACATCGGATCACGATGTAGGCCTACCGCTCAAATCTTCAATTAAGTAGACTTACCGCCTTAATACAGGTTTAATGTCTCAATCGAATAAATTCTGTATCATTTCCCCAAATGTGGAAGTAACTGACCCTCTGCTGAAATACGAAGTCTGCAGTCACCGTGGAGGAAAGAACAATGGCAGGTCGACAACAGATACTTCAACCGCATTTCCGTATTTTCAACAAGGCTAATGGGAGATTTCAAGCCTCGTTTGACATATAAACTGTGTCAGGAAGATCAGTATATCAAACATTATTAGACAGTACTAATTGAACCCATAATAGCCGGTAAAGGCAAAGTTTCGTATCGTCAGCTTTCCCGACGGTGAGCCCAATGGGGTGTGTCAAAACACGGAAACGGACCAAAATATATTTCATGCATAGGAGATGGGGCGAGCCTAACGTAGAGAATGGCATGATGTTATGCAAAGCTGGTACTCTGCAAACATTAATCACGTGCACAAGAAAGTTATCACACAAATTTAATACAGGAAGGGTGTGACATTAGACAAATATCCTCATGTTCATTATAAATACTTAATGTCATGTCACGTAAGTTTGAAGTACATATCGAGGGCTTGCAGCTAGACCTTTATCCATGTCCAATTTTGGGGAAATCATTTTACCCACCCAGGGGTCCAATGAGCACAATACCCCAATATTAACGTTGACAAAGTTTTGGTAACAACATTTTAAAAGATTACCTCCAATACTTGTTGATATTATGATTTTATAGCTAAAATAACATTTTTGGACATGTTCTCAAGATAGGCGGGGATGGTTTTAAGCCCTCTGTATGGAGTCTACGTATGAGAGAAGGTCATCCCACGGTATTTTCAATCTAATGGTTTTCGATACAAAATAGAGCAAACGCCTTGAATTTTCAATATGAACTACAGGCATTGGAGAAAACTGCCTGAGCTAACTGTTTCCTGTATTAATTTTACTTTTTCTACCGTCACTCTTAGACATATATTATATAATTTATAAGTTAATCACCGCCTAAAAGAATGTAGATTTTTAAAAAAATGTAATAAGTGAATAGGTTTTCCAACAGACCAATTAACGGCATGCGTAATTGTGCCATCTCGGATATCACTGTTCAGGATATCCCGTGCAAATGGGTCCAGTGGTATCCCGTGCAAATGGGTCCCGTGGTATCCCGTGCAATTGGAACCAGAGACATACTGTTTCGAAATATGCGAGGAAATGTTTCATCGCAAACAAAATCATGGCAAAACAAATGAATTCTAAATTTCCTTCTTTAAAATATGCACATGATGGGCGCTTATTTATGGTAATGTGACAAAACTATTATCCACAATCCGAGCAATAAACCGTTTACATGAATGTTCATTATGGAGACATTATAATAATTCTCTTGACAGCGATTATGAAAAAGTTTTTGACACTATAATTATAGTAATAATCCAACGCAATAACAAACATTTTAATGAAAGTGACGACATTATTCAAAATTCTGCCAAAGAAGACTTCATATATAAGAAACTTCAATAGTTATCCTAGATGTAGTTGTACATGTTTATTACAAAATTTGGACAGATTCGTCATTTTTTTACCACGTCTGTTTGATATTATCACCGAAAAATATATTGGCGACAGTAATGACATATTTCACTTTTGGTGAGCTTGTGAACGAAACTTTGAGCCCATAAAGAGTGTTTATTAAGCAATAAACATTGTCTCGGGAGTGAGGCGGGGTTTTTGTAAAATAAATATTAAGATTTAAGAAAAGTATATGTTGAAAATTACAGTTCACTCACTGTACCTATTCAAAATCATAAAAATAGATAAAACTATATAGCTTTTCATAAAGAATATTTCTCGTGCAAGCATTCTTTGTTTAAGTATACATTGTAGGTTTTACTAACCCCTCACATATTTCTCTTAGAATAATTTTAGCGTCAATTGCTTTTGTCTGGTATCTAATAATTCCTATCGCATTGTCTGGTATCTAATAATTCCTATCTCATTGTCTGGTATCTAATAATTCCTATCTCATTGTCTGGTATCTAATAATTCCTATCTCATTGTCTGGTATCGTAATAATTCCGATCTCATTGTCTGGTATCGTAATCGGTATTAAACAGCTGAGAAATGGTTGTGTTCTCCACACAAACATCAGAAATGCCCAAAACAATTTGAGATAAAGATCTAGTTAAAAACTTGTGATTGACAGTTTATCGAACACATGAGATTATTTATTGATTTTAATAAATCGACATCCCAGTGCCAGTGTGATTTCATTTTTTTTTAAAATATAGCCCTACATCATAATTAACACGAAGTTTATAATCATTGCATGCCAAACCCATATATACTGAACTTGGAGTTTTTGCCAAAATTGTATATATATATTTTTATAGGTTTTATTTAAAATTCCAAATAATAAAGAGGGCATTGAACAGTGAAATAAAAATACCATAAGTATTGGTCGATTTCACTTTGTAATGTTGTCTTTATTAAACGTATCAAGGATAAATTCTCAAATCTTAACAATTTGTCCGAATTTCTACGAGAATTTCAAACCTGTCGAGTCCGGAGAAGTGTGACTTTGTTCAATATGTGACGTGTTGTAATTATAAACTTTGTAAAAATTACATATGCTCTGTGTTGTGAGATGAAATGATACAAGTTCGTAAGGAACGTCATAAAAAGGCATTTGACGAAGAGCAATTCAAAGTGTAATTAGAACATGTTGAACAACAAAATGTAGAAGAAAGAATCCGACTGAATGGCAATAAAATATCTTTTTACATCAGATGGAAATCCTAGTATTTCACCTACATGTAAGAAACAAACCAGTTATAATATGTTCCCTCCAAAAAGATGAAAATAATGAGAAAAAAGACATCGATCGCCACAACAAAATGCTTAATATATTCAGGTATAATAATACTTTTTAATACTTTTTAAAATAATATTCCATATTAATTTACCGCTATTCATACTGTTCAAATCGTGTCCATAGTGATTTGTGTTTTAATAATATAGTTCCCTAACTCAATACACTGTTGTTATGTGTTAAACTTTTCATAATATTGCGATACGAATAGAGGGCCTAGCACTCGATGGATTAAGCTATGGACCGTCCACATAATCCAATCGGTAGTCGATGTGGACAATATACTTTTCTACATTTTGCTTACCATTTTATGAGGAATCCAAATTTATATATTCGTATAAAGAGTTAGTGTTTTACATTCATTTGTTGTTATCAGTCAGATGACAAGGCTGATTGTGTGTCTTGCATGGACAAATCGGCGTGAAGACGGCCTGGATATTTCCAAGAAATTTACAGAAATTACCGGGATTATGAGATTGTGTTTGTGGCAATTGACAAAACAGACCCCTGCTATAACGCGTTAATAGGCATAAAACCGCAATAACATTTTTGTAAAAAAAAAATATAAAAAACCCCAACTAAAAACATTTTTGAAGTCGTTTTCAACAGTGTAGAGAAATACTATTAGATGTTGGTTAAAATACAGTAAAACTCCAAACTTCATCAGAATATAAGTATGAGTATGATAACAATATCCAAAAATGATGAACAATTCTTGAGACTACATAATTCGGTTTATTTAATTCATCTTCAGTAGTCCATTGTTCATCATTTTTAGGAGTTGTTAGTTACCATACTAATACATGAAACTGATCAGCAGAAATTCGAATCTAACTAAGCTGTTTCCGTTTTGATAGAATCAAAAGCTAATTATTAAGCCAAATAACCACAAATGAGACATATTTACTAAAAACAAATATTTTTTTTGACGGTAATCGGGAGCAATATTAATTTGGTTTGTTTGTTACTATCGTGGCTAGCTTGAACGAGCTTGCAACAATGCAGCGGAAACACAAATGAATTCTCGATTTGTTGTCGAAAATTTAACCAGCAAATTTAGAAAAAAACGGGGTGGATAAGCATTGGTTTGTGTCACACCTTGTGACTTTAAACCGACACAATTATTTGAACTGAAATAAGTTATCCGTTACTATATTATTGACGAGAACAGTGGATAGCTTATTGCAGCTGCAAGCATGAATTCAAATATATAATTTAAGTCTTTATTGATTTAAAGAAGTTTGTTCGCAGTCCGAAGACTAGCAGGTCGCCCACCAGAAATAAGAAGAAAAGATAGGATAATAATAGGAACAAAAACATTAATATAACAATATTATCAATGATAAAATGATAAATGTTTGACGATTGACTATGTAATAAATGCTCAATAAACATGAATATGCCAGTACAGGTTAATACGCACAAATTTAAATAAATGTTAAATGAATTGATCCGAAAATCATTATGATAACTATATAATACATTAGTCTAGATATCACATGTCCCATGAAATGTTAAATCTATAACTGGGTGACATAGCTGTAAACACAGCATTAGGAATAATTTGTTACCTTCAACCGTTAGATCAATACTGCCTATGGAAATAATCCTACATATGTAATCTGGACATTAATCTAAGTAGTAACTGAAAATAAACCCCGGGACTTACAATTTGTGTTAATTCAGTGAATAGGTATTTTCGTTGGACAGCAAATGTTGGACAAACAAAAATAAGCGATTTGGTAGTCATTTCCGTTGGCACGTAAAAGGTAGTTTTTATCATCGATAATATTACAATCAGCCAATTGACGTCCCCTTCTTCATTCTTCAATGGATAAAAACAGTGCTGGTAGGGATTGTCAAAAATTCGTTTATTGTTAAACTCATTCTAATTAGTTTACTTAAAAATAATTTTAACGTTGAAAACTGTTTAATTTTATTATTACTTCGATTCCAATCTCGTGCTGATTGGGGGAATATACTCTAATGGTTACAAAAATAAATAAATTATGGTGGTCACGAAATTTCCTTTCTGATATAGACGGCACAGAGGCTTGGTAAATAAGACATACACGTGTCGTAACACTAAGCTGAAGTACTTTGAACGTAAAGTAGGCTTATCGTTTTATTGGTCAATATTATGTTATATATCAATGTCGTTATTCTGATATCTTACTGTCATTATCATGGCATGCAATGAGTATCTTTCCCATATTATTTTGAGTGCGTTGAATGACGATGATATTTACATTTTTAATCGTTAAAATCTAAAACTGCATTAACTGCAATAAGAATGATGTAAATTCTCACAG
>JAVFBX010243525.1:0-10323 GCA_034783855.1 Mopalia kennerleyi | reverse complement strand
GGGTGTAATTCATACAGCAGGTGTGTGGACATGTAGATAGCTCTGTTAAGTTCAGTGATAGATTAGGGTGTAATTCATACAGCAGGTGTGTGGACATGTAGATAGCTCTGTTAAGTTCAGTGATAGATTAGGGTGTAATTCACATTACACGGATCGATGGAATTACACATCTTACAAAGACTCATAAAGACAAACAAAAGCTAGACTCATTAGATATTCCAACACCTTGCTAACGAATCTATACTAGACTTACTGAAAAACTAAATGTCAAATACATTTTTTCGCTATTATTTCCAAATGTGAATGTTCTACATTTATGGTCAAGTTTTAAACCAAGGGGTTCCAGCAGCACCTTAATGAGATAAAACTATCTTGTGAATTATGAACTGCAGCTGATCTCTGGAGGTGTAATACATAAAGGCAACCAAGAAACAGAAATAAAGCGTATAACAAGTGCTTGTGCAAATAACAAGCTCTACCAGTTAGCGCCGTAGAATTCCACGATTAGACGAGTATCTGTGATTATAGGCGCAGACAGTTGACAGTATTAACCGTAATGTCACGATTAAGGACAGTAACAATTCCATAATAATAAGCCACGTTTCATGATTAAGCGCAAACACTTCCAGGTGTATTTTCACCATTAGGCTTCAAAGAAATTCCCGATGACGCTGAGCAAGATCCGTTACACGAGCCTATATTGCTACACGAGCCTATATTACTACACGAGCCTATATCGTTACACGAGCGTATATCGTTACACGAGCGTATATCGTTACACGAGCCTATATCGCTACACGAGTCTATATCTTTACACGAGCCCATATCGCTACACGAGTCTACATCGTTACACGAGCCTATATCGCTACACGAGTCTATATCGTTACAAGAGCCTATATCGCTACACGAGCCTATATCGCTACACGAGCCTATATCGTAACACGAGCCTATATCGTTACACGAGTCTATAGAGCTACAAGAGCCTATATCGTTACACGAGCTTATATCGTTACAATGGAGAAATAAAAGATATGGTGATTTTGAAGATTGTTTTATTGATACTTCAAATAGTGATACAAATTAGTCAAATTTACACACAGAAAAATGTAACACGCATACATAGTGTTAGAAAATCATGATGGTGATTTTTGGCAGTGAAAGTAGAACCATCAAATGTAAAAAATATATGACCCGTTTATTTCCTGAAAACGCCTCATAAAGCCACACAGTCGTTTACACCACGTGATTGTCGCTGATATTATAGGCTAACGTATAGGATGACTCATTCACTGGTGTTATAGGCTAAAATTAAGGATGAATCAATCACTGGTGTTATAGGCTAACATTAAGGATGAATCATTCACTGGTGTTATAGGCTAACGTTATGATGAATCAATCACTGGTTTTATAGGCTAACGTCTAAGATGAATCACTCACTGGTGTTATAGGCTAACGTCTAAGATGAATCACTCACTGGTGTTATAGGCTAACGTATAGGATGAATCAATCACTGGTATTATAGACTAACGTTATGATGAATCACTCACTGGTTTTATAGGCTTACATCTAGGACGAATCAATCACTTGTTTTATAGGCTAACATCTAGGATTAATCAATCACTGGTTTTATAGGCTAACATTTAGTACGAAGCAATCACTGTTTTATAGGCTAACATCTAGGACGAAGCAATCACTTGTTTTATAGGCTAACATCTAGGATGAATCAATCACTGGTTTTATAGACTAACGTATAGGATGAATGAATCACTGTTTTTTTAGGCTAACATCTAGGACGAAGCAAACACTTGTTTTATAGGCTAACATTTAGGACGAATCAATCACTGGTATTATAAGCTAACGTATAGGACGAATCAATCACTTGTTTTATAGGCTAACATATAGGATGAATCAATCACTTGTTTTATAGGCTAACATATAGGATGAATCAATCACTGGTTTTATAGACTAACGTATAGGATGAATGAATCACTGATTTTATAGGCTAACATCTAGTATGAACCAAATAGCCCTGGATACATAACGTATTCAGCCGACTTAATGCATTTAACCCTTCAAGCATATAAATACATTTAACACAGTTCTGGAGTAGAATATGAATGTCGGTTTTGCGCACATGTTTTAGCCAATGCCGATGACAAATTACATTAGACAGATGTTTCATCACCTTTTGGGAATATTCGAGAGAAAACAAATTACAATGGAGGAAACACCAGCTGTTTTAAAGTATAATTCACTTTAAAGAAAATTTGTTTAGATATTTTGTAAATACTAGCCACGGCAATTGTCTTTTTGTTTCGACTTAAATAAAGGAAATCAGCTGACAACAATCAACCGCCACAGTCAACAGAGTTAACAAAAGCCGATTGGTCAAGACGGAGTTACGCTGCCGTACTACTAGTTGTGGAGATATACTGACCTGATATAAGATAGGAGTAGTTTTGAAGATTTACTGACCTGATATAAGATGGGAACTAGTTTTGAAGATTTACTGACCCGATATAAGGTGGGAACTAATTTTGAAGATTTACTGACCCGATATAACATGGGAACTAGTTTTGTAGATTTACAGGCCTGATATAAGATGGGAACTAATTTTGAAGATTTACTGACCCGATTTGAGATGGGAACTAGTTGTGAAGATTTACAGACCTGACATAAGATGGGAAATAGTTTTGAAGATTTACAGGCCTGATTTAAGAGGGGAACTAGTTTTGAAGATTAACTCACCTGATTTGAGATGGGAGCTAGTTTTGAAGATTTACTGACCTGATTTGAGATGATAATTAGTTTTGTAGATTTACTGACCTGATATAAGATGGGAACTAGTTTTGTATATTTACTGACCTGGTTTTGAAGATTTACAGACCTGACATAAGATGGGAACTAGTTTTGAAGATTTACTGACCTGATTTAAGATGGGAACTAGTTTGGTAGGTTCACTGAACTGATATAAGATGGGAACTAGTTTTGTAGATTTACTGACCTGATTTGAGATGGGAACTAGTTTTGAAGATTTACTGACCTGATATAAGAGCGGAACTAGTTTTGAAGATTTACAGACTTGACATAAGATAGGAACTAGCTTTGAAGATTTACTGACTTGATTTGAGATGGGAGCTAGTTTTGAAGATTTACTGACCTGATTTGAGATGGGAACTAGTTTTGAAGATTTACTGACCTGATTTGAGATGGGAACTAGTTTTGAAGATTTACTGACCTGACATAAAATGAAAACTAGTTTTGAAGATTTACAGACCTGACATAAGAGGGGAACAGGTTTTGAAGATTTACTGACCTGATTTGAGATGAGAGCTAGTTTTGAAGATTTACTGACCTGATTTGAGATGGGAACTAGTTTTGAAGATTTACTGACCTGACATAAGATGGAAACTAGTTTTGAAGATTTACAGACCTGACATAAGAGGGGAACTAGTTTTGAAGATTTACTGACCTGATTTGAGCTGGAGCTAGTTTTGAAGATTTACTGACCTGATTTGAGATGGGAACTAGTTTTGAAGATTTACTCACCTGATTTGAGATGGGAACTAGTTTTGAAGATTTACTGACCTGATATAAGATGGGAACTAGTTTTGAAGATTCACTGACCTGATATAAGATGGGAACTAGTTTTGTAGATTTACTGACCTGATTTGAGATAGGAACTAGTTTTGTAGATTCACTGACCTGATATAAGTTGGGAACTAGTTTTGAATATTCACTGACCTGATTTGAGATGGGAACTAGTTTTGAAGATTTACAGACCTGATATAAGATGGGAACTAGTTTTGAAGATTTACTGACCTGATATGAGAGCGGAACTAGTTTTGAAGATTTTCAGACCTGACATAAGATAGGAACTAGCTTTGAAGATTTACTGACCTGATTTGAGATGGGAGCTAGTTTTGAAGATTTACTGACCTGATATAAGATGGGAACTAGTTTTGAAGATTTACTGACCTGATATAAGATGGGAACTAGTTTTGTAGATTTACAGACCTGATTTGTGATGGGAACTAGTTTTGTATATTTACTGACATGATATAAGATGGAAACTAGTTTTGTATATTTACTGAAGATATACTGATGTCATATTAGATGATAATATTGGTTTTGAAGTTATAATGACGTGATATAGAATAGAAATTGTACTTTTGAAGATAGGCAACCTAATATAGGATAGAAATGTACTTTTGAAGACATACTACCTGATATAGAATATAAAAAATACTTTTGAAGAAAGTACCTATATAATCTCCTACTGAAATGACACAGAATGGGAATTCTAGTATAGAATCGAATTTGCCGGAATACAGGGTGTGAATTTAACATTTGAAGATATATATATATTTACATCATGTATGACGGGAATAACAGTTTTGAAGCTGTAGGACTACTTCCAAGTAAATGATGGAAATATCCACTTTGAAGATATATTACAGGAGCATATAACTGAAATATTATCTCCCGAAATACACAGTTTAAAACGTAACTTTGTTAGATCAATTCATACATTCAGGAGATAAAATCTGAAACCAGGTTTAGGTTTTTAACAGGATCCAAAAAGAGAGACCGTGATAACTTTTTTGAATAGGAATACGTGAAAACCACGTGTGTATACACACGTGATTTTCACGTATTCCGAGATTTTAACACAAGACCTATGAACACATTCTATAGTAGAAATTAGAAAACCGGCCCTCTCTTGTCACTTTCATTGTCGGCACCAGCGTGTCATCTTCTTTTTTTGATTCTTCAATGTTCCATTTCGTATTCAGGTAACCTTTCTCATTCAAATCCATCCAAATGTGGCCTGACCACGGACAATCCTCAGAAATAGGGATTTTCACTGCTGGTCCGCTATCTCAAAGGATGCACACCAAGTACACACGGCCGGACCAATCAGCTCTCAAGGAAAATGCCAAGGGAAGTTACTCTTTATACATCGGACTCCCTCTTGGCCACGGCGTTTGGTCCTTGTTCTTCATCATCGTTCTCTGTTGTCTGGAAATCAAACGACAAGTATCGTATACTGGCACAAATATATGATTGTATTGTGAAAACAGATAAAAATAGGGGCATACATTATTGCTTTGAAAGTTATACAAAGTTTAGTAGAGTTTGGCGAAATGACGTCTTTCTTTCTCATCCATTACGTAGGCTACTGGGATTTTGAGATTAATATAAAATTTTCATCAACCATGTCGTCGGCATCAAAACAAGTCGTTAATTGGATAAATGGGGAAAGACCACATATGAAAATGAAAACGGAAAAGATCCAGCGTGAGGTATTTTTGGTAATATTCCGGAATGGAAAGACACATTCTTGACGTGCAACATTTGTGGAATATCTTGTGGAATATCTGACCGTTCATAATACTGAGAACTATCATGGTAACCATGCAAAAGGTCAGTTTTGTAGATTGATTTTTGTTTGTTTGATTGGGGCTTAACGCCGTAGTTAAGGCTATTTCACTTATATGATGGTATGTCAACCTAAGGGTGAAGGAAACCATCCTCGCCGCCACTGGCAACAAACAAAGACAAGGCGATAGAAATACAGAACGAAGTCACCACAAACAGATCGGCTTTCTGCATATGTTCCCCTTAAACTTTGCGAGCACAAAAAGCTACCTCTAACCCCCCTACCCTTTTTTTGTAGACAATATAGGCCTATTGTTATTTCAGTGCTCCTAACTATTTCCTCGTCCAATATACATATAATCAAAGTAATACTTCTAGTACAGCACCATGGATTATAAAAATGACATTCTTAAAACTAGGACTTCTGTTTATTAGGTAGAGTTTTAATTAATGCTGCATGAACTTTGTGAAAGTCTAACCGAACAGATTTCTCACAACACTCACACTGTTCACTTGTTACAAATGAATTATCTCGGCTGGGGGGAGGGGGAATGGAAGCTATGATACTACACGAAAACGTGTAATGTCTACGGCCGGATGTTTTGTGTGCATGCGTGGAAATCAACCAAAGGCCTCCGCAAACAATCTCGTCATGCATCATATCATCACAAGAAAACCCCTCAAACATAAACAATAAAAATAAATGGGCCGCCTGAAATGACCCAAATATCGTCTGAGATTATTTATGGTACGGAAATGGCCGAGCGATGTTCCGACATGGAAGAAATTCAAGAACTCAATGTAATAAACCAAAATTTGGCCGAGCAAAGATCTACACTTCTCTCAAAGATTAATGACAGTTGGGGGCGACAACTACAACTGATACACTCATTGAAAACCTATTATCCGTTTGGCAAGTGGGGAGTTGTCTTCCTTTACTGTTACTCGACCGAATAAATAAATGGACCGCATGGCTTTTTTCGGTGGATACATTTGACAAGACACGAGTTGAAAAACGAAATCAGATAAAACCCATATATTCATTCCGACTCTGACGGGCGTCAGAAGAGAATTGATTCCAGCTATTTCATGTATGTTAATAGAGAAGCCGCCATACTATGACAGATACCTAGATCTGCTTCCATGGGTTTGTATCGACTAAACTGAACGGTTAGACCTATATGCTTAGCGAAGTTATCCATTCATACCTCATGTAAGACATTTACACACATATAGCTGCTATCTGTTCACACCTCATGTTAGACAAATACGCACATATAGCTGCTATCTGTTCACATCTCATGTTAGGCATATACACACATATAGCTGCTATCTGTTCACACCTCATGTGAGACATTTACACACATATAGCTGCTGTCTGTTCACACCTCATGTTAGACATATAAACACATATAGCTGCTATCTGTTCACACCTCATGTTCGACATTTACACACATATATCTGCTGTCTGTTCACACCTCATGTTAGACATATACACACATATAACTTCTATATGTTCACACCTCATGTTAGGAATATACACACATATAGCTGTTATCCGTTCACAGCCCATGTTAGACATATACACACATATAGCTGTTATCCGTTCACACCCCATGTTAGACAAATACACACATATAGCTGTTATCCGTTCACACCCCATGTTAGACAAATACACACATATAGCTGTTATCTGTTCACACCCTATGTTAGACATATACACACATATAGCTGCTATCCGTTCACACCTCATGTTAGACATATACACACATATAGCTCTTATCTATTCACACCTCATGTTAAACATATACACACATATAGCTGCTATCCGTTCACACCTTATGTTAGACATGTACACACATATAGCTGCTATCTGTTCAGACCTCATGTTAGACATATACACACATATAGCTGATATCTGTTCACATCTCCTGTAAGACATATACACACATATAGCTGCTATCCGTTCACATCTCCTGTAAGACATATACACACATAGAGCTGCTATCCGTTCACACCTCATGTTAGACATATACACACATATAGCTGCTGTCTGTTCACACCTCATGTTATACATATACACACATATAACTGCTATATGTTCACACCTCATGTTAGACATATACACACATATAGCTGTTATCCGATCACACCCCATGTTAGACATATACACACATATAGCTGCTATCTGTTCAAACCTCATGTTAGACATAGACTACCATATAGCTGTTATCTGTTCACACCCCATGTTAGACATATACACACATATAGCTGCAATCTGTCCACACCTCATGTTAGACATATACACACATATAGATGCTATCTATTCACATCTCATGTTAGACATATACACACATATAGCTGCTATCCGTTCACACATCATGTTAGACATATGCACACATATAGCTGCTATCCGTTCACACCTCATGTTAGACATATACACACATATAGCTGTTATCTATTCACACCTCATGTTAAACATATACACACATATAGCTGTAATCAATTCACACCTCAAGTTAGACATATATAGACATATACCTGCTATCTGTTCAGACCTCATGTTAGACATATACACACATATAGCTGATATCCGTTTACACCTCATCTTAGACATATACACACATATAGCTTGTATCCGTTCACACCTCATGTCAGACATCTACACAAATAAAGCTGCTATCCATTTACAACTCATGTTAGACATATACGCACATATAGCGGCTATACGTTCAAATCTTATGTAAGACATACACACATATAGCTGCTATGCGTTCACACCTCATGTTAGACATATAGACACATATAGCTGCTATCCGCTCATATCTCATGTTAGACATATATACACATATAGCTGCTATCCGTTCACATCTCATGTTAGACATCTACACACATATAGCTGCTATCCGTTCACAACTCATGTTAGACATATACACACATATAGCTGATATCCGTTCACACCTCATGTTAGACATATACACCCATATAGCTGCTATCAGTTTACATTTCATGTTAGACATATACACACATATAGCTACTATCCGTTCACACCTCATCTAACACATATACACACACATAACTACTATCTATTCACACCTCATCTTAGACATATACACACATATAGCTGCTATCTGTTCACTCCTCATGTTAGACATATACACACATATATCTGCTATATGTTCACACCTCATGTTAGACATGTACACAGATATAGCTGCTTTCCGTTCCCATCTCATGTTAGACATATACACACATATAGCTGCTATCCGTTTACATCTCATGTAAGACATATACACACATAAAGCTCCTATCCGTTTACACCTCAAGTTAGACATATACACACATATAGCTGCTATCCATTCACACCTAATGTTAGACATGTACACACACATAGCTGGTATCCGTTCACATTTAATGTTAGACATATACACACATATAGCTGCTATCCCACCACACCTCATGCTAGACATACACACACATATAGCTGCTATCTGTGCACACCTCATGCTAGACATATACACACATATAGCTGCTATCCGTTCAGACCTCATGTTAGACAGATACACACATATAGCGGCTATCCCACCACACCTCATGCTAGACATATACACACATATAGCTGCTATCCGTTCACACCTGATGCTAGACATATACACACATATAGCTGCGATCTGTTCACACCTCATGCTAGACATATACACACATATAGTTGCTATCCGTTCACACCTAATGTTAGACATATACACACATATAGCTGCTATCCGTTCACACTTCATGTTAGACATATACACACATATAGCTGCTATCCGTTCACACCTAATGTTAGACATATACACACGTATAGCTGCTATCCGTTCACACCTCATGTTAGACATATATATACATAAAGCTGCTATCAATTCACATTTCATGTTAGACATATACACACATATAGCTGCTATCCATTCACTCCTCACGTTAGACATGTACACACATATAGCTGCTATCAGTGCACACCTCATGTTAGACATATACACACAGATATCTGCTATCCGTTCAGACCTCATGTTAGACATATACATACATATAGCTGCTATCCGTTCAAACCTCATATTAAAAATATACACACATATAGCTGCTATCCGTTCACACCTCATGTTAGACATATACACACATATATATCTGTTATCCATTCACACCTCATGTTAGACATACACACACATAAGGCTGCTATCCATCCACTCCTCACGTTAGACATGTACACACATATAGCTTCTATCAGTGCACACCTCATGTTAGACATATAGATATACACACATATAGCTGCTCTCCGTTCATACCTCATGTTAGACATATACACACATATAGCTGCTATCCGTTCACACGTCATGTTAGACATATACACACATATAGCTCTTATCCATTCACACCTCATGTTAGACATATACACAGATATACCTGCTATCCGTTCATACCTCATGTTAGACATATACACACATATAGCTGCTATCCGTTCACATTTCATACCAGATATATAAATGAATAGCTACGTACTATTCACATTTCATGTCGGATATATGTGTATATAAACCCGTATGATATTTACATATAATTACCCGTTCATATTTCATGTCAGATGTGTACACGTAAGCCTATGCAGGACATATAGCTACACCTACCTTTTCCGCTATTTTGAACACGCAGACCTCAACCGCTGTGACAAGACAACCAGCTACCAATCCAATTCCCAAGAGAATAAGGGCGCCTGAAAATTTGTCCATGGTCAACGATATAAAGTAATCTCCATGCTTGTACCTTCCCGATCGAGGAATAACAGAATTAGCACATTCACCCGTCAGCTCGAACCACTTACTCCCGATTAACGTTATTTTCCCAGTCGCACGGATTTTAGTCAGTGCCAAATTAATACTGTCTCTGTGAGGCGAATCTTTGGGTAATCCT
>JAVFBX010243514.1:0-10323 GCA_034783855.1 Mopalia kennerleyi | reverse complement strand
AAAGTAAACAAAAATGATGGCGCTTTGCTCGCCGATTTAAAGCGCGGCATTCGCCGTTGGTGTGAACTAGGCATAAACAAACTTACGTAATTGCTGTAAATACAAAAACAATTAAGTTGCTTTGATAAGATATGGTTAGATTGTTCTGACAAGTAAACTATAATTATTTCTAGCGTTGTGTATGCAAATATATTTTTTTTGCAAACATATTTGGATTTTTTGACATACTTAGGCTGCTATATCTGTATTGTTTTAGGAGATACTAGTAATAAACGTATGGCTTGAGACCACCAGTGAGGCGTAAGTTTCATGCAATAACCTAATTAACTAATAAACGGCTATGCTAATTGCAATACAGATGGTAGTTTTTTAAAATATGCAATAAAAAGTTTAGGTTGAAAAACAATTGTCTTTCCCTTTAAGGAAACTCCAACCCCCTTACAAAGTGTTTTTACATTTCGCCGTTTTACTTTAAATTTACTGTGGAGTTTGCAACACATGTGCATATATTCTGAATCGCCTTTTTCTGCAGAACAATAATAAGTTAATAATTTTTCTAAAACTTACAGAAAAAAATATTTTGCAGAAAAAGTCAACTTTTGGTATCTATACTCTCTCAAAAAAGAAACGCAACATACATTTTGTTTATCCAAATATGAATTTTCAACATCATTTAAAATACAGAAATTAGCATTACATTACATTGAAATTAAGCACACTGGTTGTTCAGATTTTGAAGTTCATTAAAATGTCAAAACTCTCAAGAGCCTGCTGCAGTTCTTGCAGATTTTGCGGCGCTGGATATCGATTGCGCACGAGTCTATCCAAATCATCCCACAAATGTGATGATTTGGACGGCCAGGGCAACACTGTTACGTTCTGGTTATTTAGAAACTCAACAGTAGCACGAGTTGTGTGCGACCGAGCGTTGTCGTGCTGAAAAACTTCTCTAGGGAGGTCCATTATGGACAGCATGTGTGGTGTAAAACCTCATCTCTGTATCGAGCGGCGTTAAGGTTGCGATGGTTGGGCATCAGTTGAGTTTTTCTGGCGCGTAAGCCGTTTTGACGGTTTCTGACTGTCTGTGCCGATATTCTCCGGAGCCCTGGGACAGTTGATGCGGTTTCTGTTGCTGTTATGGTCCGGTTTCTCAGGTGAAGTAACCGGGGGTAGCGATCTTGGGCTGATGTTTTGGCCTAGGTCGACCAGAACGTTCACGGTCTGTTGTTGAACCGGATTGCTGGTACCGTTGGAAGAACCTGGAAATCGTGATCCAGTGGACATGATCGAGTCTAGCTACTGCATTCTGTGATTCATCGGCCAGTAGACGACCAATGACGACGTTCCGGGTGGCTGCGTCTAGTCTTGGCATATAGTAGCAGATTGGAAAAAGAATTTAACAACTGGGTTCAATTGAACGGCTATGTGTCTTTTATACCCATTAAACTCGCTTAATGATTAGGCATGATTCGCACGTGCAACTGCCCTAAGTTTTTCCCTACGCCTTCTCCGTGCAGCGATACACAAAGGCTGACCCAAAAGTCACGCGTGATCAACAGCCACTATCAGCTGCTTAAATTCAGTTATCGAACATTCACATTATAACATGATAATCAGTGTTGTCACGTCTCAATCACGCACATTTTGGAAGAATCCATGTTTTAAATTTTGTTTGCGATGTTGCGTTTCTTTTTTGGGGGAGTATATTTTGTTACCAAGCGATAGGTGTGTATGTCCCAGCCCACGTCACAGCACGTGACGAATAAATTCAAATGAATGTAATACAACATTTTCAATTACAAATAGTAAACTTTCAGGAAATAAAACTATGCGGATATTGACTACATAGCAACACCTATTGGACCGTTGAATTAGGTGCCCGTATATCACGGTGACATATACATAGAGCCGGATTAAGACCTAAAGAGGCCCTATAAGCACTTAAAATAGTTCAATGCCAAATTATTATTTAATGTTAAAAATAAACAATAATAAACCATAAAATGACATTCTGTTTTTCAAAAAGGAAACAAAACATTTTTCGAAATGAGTCACCCGCATATAGAAGGGGGACGGTAAAGTTACTGTCCGCTGCATATAACATCTTCCCTTTGCAAGGGTCAAAGTGTAAGACAATACTTCCACATTACTTGGATTATTGTAGAAACAGGCAGCCAACCAGAATGTAACGTTTTTCCGTCTTTGAAGGCGAGGTATATAGGAAAGGAAGAGAGGCTTAATGCGACGATCTTCTTATCCGGCTTAATTGCCATGGGGAGATGAGCTAGACTCCAGCTGACTAACCTTCAATTTTTGTAGAAAGCTGAGTGGTCTAGGTGGCCGGCATTTATAATGCTGGCGATTCTTTGGCAAACTGAGGATCGTCAGCTTGATTCTCTGAATCTGTTCAAACTAAGAAAGCGTTCTCCAAAAATAACGATAAAAAACTGTTAATTTACACTTTCCTAAGCAGACACAACACAAACCATTGAAACCAATATAATGATAAGCAAGTGGCCTTTACTCTCGGATGAAAGAAGCGGCGGACCTTCTATAGTTATACTCAGCTTGTTATTCTATTAAGTATGTGATACAAGCTTTTCGGGACTTCAATATGTAGTCATCTTATTGTCCATGTATTTGTATTAATATAAACGAATCTAGGTATATATATGCACAGCTCCTAACATAAGAAAAGATATAACAATTCGCGGAAACATAAAATGGATTTCGTCACCTGACTCCCGTATATAATTTGAATTTTTTTAATTTTGTATTCATCATAAAATATATCAAAGATTGAAATACAAACAGTAGATAGAATGGCGAGAATAAAACTTCAGGGCTTGTTCTGTCCCTTGAAGATATGCTTATGAATGACATATTATTAACAAATGGCGAGGACAGTACGGGCCGGTATTTAAAATAATGTTAAAAAGTAAAATGAAATTATAGAATTACAAAGACTTAAACTTACATTACAGGACAAACAAAGCAAACAAAAAAACAAAAAAAACCCCAAGAAAATCACAACTTGAAGCTTAACTGTTCATTCAGTAAGCCTTTCCAAAAGAAATGTCGACGAATTCCTTTTGAACATTATTGGTTGGGACAGAACAGATTTTTGGTTTGTTTGGTACAACCTGGGATTAGTATAGACTCTATACTAATTCAGATCTATAAATGTTAAGCCAAAGTTAAACGACTTCTGATCTAGAATTATTAAGCCAGTTACAAACATTCAGCCGATCTATAACTGCTAAGCCAACGTTACACGACTTTAGATCTAGATTTGTTTAGTTAACGTTACACGATTTTTTTATATTTTTTATTTAATTATATACTCAGACATATACCGATTCCTATAACAGGACAGCGACGTACATGTATACGAATTATATATGTCATTACGTTATAGCATCTTATAGTGATATAGCAAACATGTATAGGCCTACAAATATGGAATATATATTGTGTTATCGTCAGTTAAAATTAAATTACAGGGACCACTTGTGCGCCGGAAACTCTTAGGATGAGGAAAGCCGCAGCGGCAATAATTTTTGTGTCTTATAGCAACTTAATATTACAGTATTTTCGATATTTTGGGATATCACTTTCTTAGTTGAACCGGTTCTAGTTGAGACAATTGTGCGGCTGCATGACCACCTTCCAGGAATCGAACATAATTAAGCACAATGTAGGCCTATATATAAGGCTAAAATTCCTCCATCTTAGCCCTATACCGCAATCCGTGGTGGAAGCTGGAATTTATCCGCCGCTACCGCTGGTCTCTCAAAACGTATATCTGATTTTTCTCTCATTTTTTTTAGATATACTGACAAAAATGACTAGGATTTTATACCTGCTATATTTCTTTTCTGATAATTTTCAATCAATTTTATTATTGCAAAGGGAGATAACTTAAACGTGTCAACTCGGGAAAGAAACTCAAATAAAACTTTATTTAAATGCCAGTAAAGAAAGAAGCAGTTAGATCACTGTAATTTTTGTATTAAAAAAATCAGAGAAAAATCTTATATATGTTTTGATAGGCCGACAATAGCGGCGGACCAATTTCGAACTTTCACCACGGGACGTATAGGGCTAAGACGGAGGAATCATCCCTATTCATTATTCTAAACATAATTATAACGAACAGGGTGAGTATAGGCCTACCGGTACCCAAATCACCAACTGAGCAGTAAAAAAAACCTCCACATATATAGGCAGCCAAAAATGTTACAAATGTGAGTAATACAGGAAAGGGGAGCTATTGATTAGACCTTGCATCTGTAAACTTTGTCATCCTAATCTTAAAGACTTGGTGTAAGTTAGGATAAACATAGCAACGCATCACTAGTGGTATACAACGTGTAAATGTGGCAGATTAGGGTGTGAGATTAGTTTTAACGCAATTATTATAAATTTAAACTAAGTTGGATTGAACTATAAGACGTTTTAATATGGGCTGGTTTAATCAGGTATAGGCCTATATTTTGTAAAAAGGCATAAGCTACTGATACAAAGTTACGTAGGTCGACCTGCTATATGCTTTCAACCTGTGGCATATACATGTAGTTCTTTTAACTTTTTAGTCCCGTACGCATATGGCAGTCTGTAACTTTAACTCTTTAGTTTATTGGCACGACCCATTTGACAATGGGATCAACACTGTGGACCTACAAGTACAATGTCTACAGTTATTGGGAAATTAGGGCCTATATATTTTGTTTTGCTAGCCTACCATAAAATTACATCGAAGCAGTAAAAAATCAGGAAAATACATTGATGAAATAATAAAAAGAATGTTGTAAAGAATGTTTTATTGCTCTCGTGAATGGCTTCGCAGCAAGTGGGTAACCCCTTTCACCACTCACTCGAGCAATATTAAGACAGTCGTATATCCAAACGTCATTGCACTATACATGCTGTATGAACATTCTGACATATGGCTGATAGAGTTATGGCCCCTGACATAAATGCTGGCTGGTATTCGTTGACTGAAATAAATTTGCTCATGCAGTTTGATGTTCGTGGCATATTAATACTAAACGAAACAAATCTAAAAGCTTTCACAAAAACTAACCAATGCCGGTACATACCAGGGCATACTGTTGAGTGTTGTAGTCCAAATCAATCGGTTTCTTCTTGTCAGGATATACACGGTCTGTATATTAATATTATATTCGAATAAGTGTATAAGTAATTTTACTCTGGCATTACAATAAAAAATATTGTAATCCCAGATTTACTTAGCAAACAATAGAGAACAAATAAACTGATTGATGGCTATTTACGACATGTACAGATAGAGTTTAAATTATCTACGTTTGGTTGCCTGATTACTCACGATCATCGCCGATCAAGAAGTCGAGTTCATCGCATCGAAGGGATGATATATGTATGTTTTGTTCTTCATGGACGTACTTGTTTAAGGTCTTGCTGGACTCTCGGTCGATTTTCAGAACACCCGTTGTATTTAGTCTCCTATATAGAAGAATATAACTCTGTACCATATATATGTATATATATTTTTGGAAAGCTTGAATACACAGGATTACATATATGTGAATGTGCTTTATTATTTTCTAAAATATTGCAAAATGATTAATGCCAACAGACAAAAATAGACTGCATTTCATGGTTTATTTCTTCAAGTGTAATAATGATCAGACTCAATTAATAAGTTCATCGAGTCCTTGAACTAGTAAACGATGCCTCATTTTAAAACAAAATTTTGATTCAGAACGAGTGTATCTTTTGTCTATCCCACCTTGGAAAGTCTTAAAAAATGTAAAATACAACTTTCAGAAAACATTCTAAAAAAGAAATCATGGCCGAACTTCTACAAAATGAGGCACCGTTTACTAGATCACATTGTGCTCTTTCAGTGGTACACATTTGAAGTTTCTAACATGAATAGTTTTCTAGAAATACACCTTGGGTAATGTAGAGTCTGTTTAAAACTGAATTTCCAAAAATATGCATGCAAGTTTTGAGACTTGAATAGGCCTATATGATCATCATAAAAAAAATTGTTTCATTTTGAGCCCAACGGGTCCAACAAGACCTTAAACGTGCTTAATTAAATAAAACCCAGTTCATATACATGTAGTTGCATAATCTCAGGGCACATCGAACAATGACTTTTCCCACAATCTTGTTCAGAGAATACATCCCTATAGGCCTACAGTTACGGTAGGCCCTGTATAGCACACTGTATAGGGCTAATTCCTCCGTCTTATAGCTCAACCTATGGTGAAGGTTGGAAATTGACCCGCCGCTATCGCCGGTCTCTCAAAACATATATATGATTTTTCTCAGATTTTTTTAGATGCTCTGAAAACAATGGCTAGTAGTTTGCCTACTTGCAATAGTTCTTTTTTGACGATTTTCAATCTTATATTATTGCAAAGGGAGATAACTTAACCGTGTCAACTCGGGCGAGAAACTGAAATTTAATTTGGAAAGTGTTATCGTTGTTAGGCTTATTTTACACAAATGCTATAGAACTAACTCAATATGGTAATACCTTGAAATTTACGTACATTGATAGGCTACGTTTACGTTAGGAGGAAATTCGTGCTGTCTTCCATTTTGGCTAAGGATAGTGTAACGGCAGCAGTCTTCGTTAGCCGCCTTGTCGCAAGTCGCAAGTAATTTGAATGAAGATTAAGACGTAGGGTACATACAAGAGCCGTTTATTGGTCGTTGCTCCGTGAAACTACAAAGTTCACAAAAAGAAAATAATTAAAATCAGTCCTAAATCGGCTCGTATGAGAATACAACATTTGAGACCGTTTTGATGATGTAAACGAAATCTGCACCCTTTATGAGGGTTTATAATGCAGCACTACAAGTTCGTTCGTTACAGATCAAATACAGAAATTATATCTGACAACACTTTGTTAATCAGTTAATCACAAAACCATCGTTATAATAAATCAGTTTACTAACCACCTTGGGTCCTCTTCACTGACGATAACATCAATAAAACAAAGAAATTCGCCCTGCTCCACGTGTAGCAGCCGACACAACGTAATATCAGTCATAAAGGAAGGGAGACAATCTAAGCATTATTAATTTCTCATAAAACCCCTAGAGTTATCTACCTTTATCCACATACCTCCCCAAAATTAAGAGAATTAATTTTCAATCCACAAAAGAAAACAAAAAAATTACATTTAAACAATAGCTATTCCTGAGGCAAGACCAGAATCAGTTTCTGGACAGGACGCTCCAGAAAGCTCACTGGTCGTATACGTTTTCCAGCCGAACTGAGTGACGAGTCAGCAGTTATTAACTTCACTTTGCGAACGCGCGCATCATCGCTGGGAAATGTTTCGTACACGCGAGCAAGCTGCCACTGACAACGCGGTGAGCACTGATCGACGACCAGGACAACATCTCCAACGCGCAAGTTAGATCGTTCCATATTCCATTTTGGTCGTGTTTGCAAATTTTGAACATACTCCCTTTTCCATCTACGCCAAAATTCATTAGCGAGGTATTGAACTCTACGCCATCTTTTACGACAGTACTGGTCCTCTTTCAGAAAATTACCGGGAGGGGGCAAGATGACCTTGGACTTAAGAGTCAATATATGGTTCGGAGTAATCGGGTCAAGAGAGAGAGGGTCGTTAAGGTCATTAACCGATAACGGTCTGCTATTAACGATAGCAGCTGCTTCTTGCATAAAAGTTCTGAGCGACTCGTCGTCTAATTGAGCACCTGACTGGCTCATAAGACTTGATAAAACATTCCTAACTGAACGAATTTGGCGTTCCCACACGCCACCCATGTGGCTCGCACTAGGGACATTCATTTTCCATGCAATAAGGTCACAGCGTTCCTTAAGACAAAAGTTTTGGACAGCGGTTTCATCGATTTCCGAAATGGCTTCGCGCAGTTCATGTTCAGCGCCCACGAAATTCGTGCCCCTGTCACATCGTAACTGACGAACTGGTCCGCGAATAGAGATCAGTCGTCTGAGTGCATTTATAAAGGAATCAGTGCTAAGCGAATTAGCTGTCTCTATATGCACTGCTCTAGAAGCTAGACAGGTAAATAATACCCCATACCGTTTCATTTCTTTCCTACCTTCTTTGATGATCCATGGACCGAAAAGATCCACTCCGCAATATGTAAAAGGCGGGGCTGGCTCGAGCCTATCACTTGGCAGATCTGCCATTTTTTGTTCCTGGACAGGCCTTCTCAACTTACGACATATGACACAGCTGTTTATCAAACTAGAGACGGCAGAGGAGCAGCCGATGATCCAATAACCATTGGATCTTACCTCATTGGTAGTTATTCCACGTCCCTGGTGCTGCATGCGTTCGTGAAAGTGACGAATGATGAGTTTCGTTACATGACTTACCTTTGGAAGTATGATTTGATGTTTCTCCTCTATTGGTCCTGACAAATTACGAAGTCGCCCTCCGACGCGCATGATTCCGGTATCGTCTAAGAACGGATCCAATCGATATGTTGAGCTACTTGGTTTTACATGATGTACTGAAGTTGCACAGCCATTTTGTAAGGCTTTCAGTTCTTCAGAAAAGTCTTCCTTTTGGATGATATGAACTATAGCTAGCTCTGCTTCTCTGAGCATTTCCGTTGATAATGAAACATCGCTAACTTTTCCAGAGCCTTTTTTGGAGGAGATTCTAGATTTGAGCTTGCGGCAGAAGACCAGGCAGTTAGCTACCGCTCTTATCAGTCTATACCAACTTGAGAAACCAGCAAATCGTTTCGTTTCAAAGCTTCGATGGGGTTCACTTATTGTCATCTTTACATGAGATTTAACGTCCTTGACCTCTGCATCGTTTGAAAGTAGAGGGTATGATTCTTCTTCAAGATCAGCCAATGTGTTACGCCACAAAAATTTTGGACCGATTGTCCATCGCGAGTGGTTTACAAAGTCGACTGCATCCACTCCTCGTGAAGCTTCATCCGCGGGATTGTCTTCAGACTTCACGTGTCGCCATTGTGATGGATCGGTGTGGTCTCGAATACGCTGTACACGGTTAGCAACAAACACATGAAAACGACGTGTATCATTCTTTATGTAACCAAGGACAACTTTGCTATCCGTCCAGAACACTTCGATCACGTTCTCCAGTTCTAGTTCATTCTGCAGAAAACCACTAACCTTTACCGACACAACGGCAGCTGTCAGTTCCAATCTTGGAATCGTAACTGGTTTTAAGGGAGTTACTCTAGCTTTACCCATTACCAGAGAGCAATGTACACGTTGGTGATCATCTACTAGTCTAATATACGAACATTGCCCGTATCCGCCAACGCTAGCATCTGAAAAATGATGCAATTCAGTTGTCACTATCCTACCAAAATCTGTTGGTTTGACACACCGTTTCACCTCTAATGTTTCCAAGTGTGGCAAACTTTGTCGCCACTTTTCCCAGGAAGCCCTCAATTCGTCTGGTAAAGGACTGTCCCAGTCCGCACTTTGTCGACACATTTCCTGTAAAATTTGCTTTCCAACTAAAATCACTGGTGCCGCAAAACCCAAGGGATCGTAAACGGAACTTACCGTTGATAGAATTCCACGGCGGGTAAGGGGCTGGTCCTTTAATACGATACGAAAGGTGAACGCATCAGATTCGATGCACCATTGGACACCAAGTGCTCGTTCCATTGATGGATACGATTCCAAAAGATCTGTAGATTTCACACCATCAGAGCAATCTTCGGGTGGTATCGTGGTCATCACGTCCTTTGAGTTGGATACAAATTTGTGTAATTTTAGACCTCCCTTAGAACACATTTTCCTGCTGTTTCTGATAAGACTAACAGCCTGTTCGACCGTAGATGTAGACTTTAATCCATCGTCGACATAAAAGTCCCGACAAATGAAATTGACTGAATCAACACCGAATTCTGTTTCATTGTCCTTAGCTATCTGCTGTAAACCGAAGTTCGCACATCCTGGGGATGAAACGGCGCCAAAAAGATGAACATTCATCTTATATTCAACGGGATCAGAAGAAAAGTCGCCATGTCTCCACCAAACAAAACGCAAAAAATCTTGATGTTCTTTTTTAACCTTGAATTGATAAAACATCTGTTTGATATCACACATAAAGGCTATACTTTCTTGCCTAAATCTGCACAGCACGCCCACGAGTCCGTTTGTAAGATCTGGTCCTTGTAAAAGATAGTCGTTTAACGATTCAGTCTTATATTTGGCACTGCAGTCAAATACCACACGAATCTTTTCAGGTTTTTTAGGATGATATACCCCGTGATGGGGAATATACCAGACCCATCCGTTGGGGTTACAAATCTCTTCATTTGGAA
>JAVFBX010243503.1:0-10324 GCA_034783855.1 Mopalia kennerleyi | reverse complement strand
CTATATCAGAGTTATCGAGGCGGTCGGGAGTTAGCAGCGGACTCGTTATTCGTGATTGGTTATTCAATCACGAATCACGACAAAAAAACGGGATTTGTTATTCGAATCACGAATCACGACAAAAAACAGGATTCGTTATTCAACTCATAATAGTTGATGGTGCTTGAAACTATCTCTGCCGGGAATGAATGGCTTCCCACCCCTCGTGGTACAGAGAACAACAGCTACTAAACCAAAATAAAAAGGGATTCGTCAATGGTCTCACAAGGATTGATGGTGCGTCTCAAATATATTTTCGTCTCTCTCATATGCCAGATGACGACAGACGGATAGGAACCCGTGAAATTTACATCGCATCGACGTAAGATTAGTAGGCCGACACGTTCACCACTGCACCATGGCCGAGGGCACTTCTAAAGTGTATATGCCAAAATTTATGCCTTCACGTTTGTATAGTAGGTTTGTTTTTCAGGTCTCAAAGGTTGATGGTGTTCAACGAATATATCTGCCGGGAAGGAGCGTCTTTCAATTCAGTATTGTGTACACACAGATAGCCGCTGATCCATTCTTCGAATCACGAATAACGACAAAAAAACGGGATTCGTTATTCGAATCACGCATTCCTTTTTTTTTTTCGTTATTCGTGATTCGAAGAATGGGCCAATGGCTATCTGTGTATACACATTACGGTGCATCCTCTGATTGCTTTAGTTTGCGAATAGATAAGAGAACCTGCCGTAGACATGTATCAAACTCAAGCCTTGAGTATGTTGAAATCTCAATGGACCCCGAGTTTTACATTTTTGCTGTTTCCAAATTCAATACATTATACAATATATAGCTCTAAAGCCATCATGAGTTTTGTTTTTGAGTGTGAAAAATGTATGTTGAAATTAAAGGATTTTAAAATCACTTTTCCCGCTCTTTTCATTCATACCTAATGTAAACGCTAACATAATCCTCTTGGATGGTTAGGAGAGAGCGTCCTTTTGCTCGGAATTCTATGAGCTAAGGATTAAAAAACGATATGTTCGTAATGTAATTGTTTTGCGTCTTGTTTGTCCTGTGTTGTCATAATCTGCTGCCAGTGGTGTCGAGGGTGATTTCCGTCACCTATTGGGCTAGCATGCCATCAGACAAATCCCATAACTTTAAGTTCGTCGATAAACCCAATGAAGCAAACAGAGATTCATGCTTTTTTAGTAGTAGTAGTAGTAGTAGTAGTAGAAGTAGTATTAATAGTAGTAAAGATTAATGTTTATATATTTCAGGTCTGAAAGAGAACGATGACTTCTATCTTCCAATTTGCTATTTTCATAGCGGTTTGTGTATTAGCATCTACGGCTTCATCTCCAATAATCGAAACCAGTGTTGGAGCCGTACAAGGAAAGGAAGAATCCGGAGTGCTTCAATTCCTAGGAATACCATTTGCTGAGCCCCCAACGGGAGGAAGACGATTTGCAAAACCCGTACAGAAAGAGCGCATGTTCGAAACTTACAACGCAACGTACTTCCGGTCAAGCTGCCCGCAAGAGGCTTTGCCTTTTATGAACCACTTGACTTATCAGGACGAAGATTGTCTCCATTTGAGTGTCTACACCCCTGTGAACGCTTCTCAAGGGTCATCAAAAGCAGTCATGTTTTGGGTTCATGGTGGAGGATACTATTATGGATCCGGGCAGGATTATTATGGAACTGTGCTATGTTCTCAGCGCGATGTGATTCTTGTGACCACCAACTACAGACTGGGCGCCTTGGGGTTTCTCAATACAAAGGATGAAAATGCCGGTGGTAATCTAGGTTTGTGGGATCAAACAATGGCTCTAGAATGGGTTCAGCGAAATATAGCTTCATTTGGAGGGGATCCCAAACAAGTCACCATTTTTGGAGAATCTGCCGGTAGCTCTGCTGTAACGCAGCTTGCTATTTCTCCCTATACTGACGGCTTGTTCCAAAGGGTTATAGCTGAGAGTGGTACGGCTTCTGCTGACTGGACAGCCAACGGGGATTCTGTGGAGGCTGCTGGTAAGCTAGCCAGGCGATTTGGATGTCCAACAAAATCCAGCCAAGAGCTTGTGAAATGCATGCGGAAAATCCCAGCCAAAGACATCGTCGCTAATCAAGCTCAAATCATTCCTGTTAATGCATTCTTACCAATATTTGGAACGGATTTTTTACCATACACGATGGAAGAACTAACAACAACACAATCTGGTTCCAGAACAGCTAAGAGGTTTGCGGAGTTAAATTTTATTATTGGACAAAACAGTGACGAGGGTGCCTTCTTTTACCCAAGTTTAGTGGTTTTAGACAACGGAGAAACGGCTGATAACATAACGGGAATTACTGAAGCGATATTTGATAGATCGCTGATCGCTCTGTTGAAACCACAGGTTACTGACGATTCGAAATTGTTAGCAAAACTGATCCATCCCATTAAGTTTATGTATCGAGACTGGGAGAGCGAGTACGACGGAATAGCCAGAGCGAAAATCATCACTAGACTGATCGCTGATCTTTCCTTTACAGGGTCAGTTGTAGCTTACACAAGAGCACATGCTATGCTTCGAGAAAAGTGGCTTCCGGAATCCACGGTTCTTCCGTCATCTGGAGGTACCTTTATGTATCTGTTTGGCCGCCGAGGAAGTTGGATGCCCATGGAGTACTGGCGATCTGGAGCGGACCATGCAGACGAATTAGCATTCGTGTTTGGCTTCCATTTATTTCAGACGATGTTTAATGCTACCCCAGCAGAAAGGGAATTAAGCTCAAAGATGATGACATATTGGACGAACTTTGCTAAAACTGGGTGAGTATTCCGGTTTAGTAGCATATCAGGGACAAACTTTAAAAGAAGAGAAAAATAACAAAACGTTAAACAAATTAGGATCAACTCAACTAATTTTAAAAAACTGACATTGTATTTTGAAGAATTTGAAGTATTTAATTTCTTGTTTTTTCCATGTCTCAATTTTTTGGAAAGTTGGAATACAGGATTGATGTGGAAACAAAATCAAGATAATACTAATAATAAGCCTAGGCTAGTGGTGTTAAAACTGATGTGGAGTTGAATCCAGTCTCTCTCGCTCACAACATCTTGGTTACTTCATGGCTACTTCGTCATTCATAATACAGATTCACCATAACCATACCTTATCTGGCCCACCACCAGAAACCCTCTCAAGGTTGCGTGCCTAAAATACAATACCTGTATAACAATTAATTGTGGTTCTTAATTAATTATTTTCAGGCTCCACGTTAATTTAAGAATCACGATATATCCCATTCCATTAATTTTATCAGATTGTAATGGATATGCTGTATTTTTATATGTTATAGGAACCCCAACCTACCCAGTACAGGACCAAGCACCACTCAGTGGCCAGTTTACGTACAAAGTACAGAACGTAACATTAAGTTCGACGTCGGCCAGCTGTCTACAGGGCAATATGTGTACAATAGGAGAGCATCTTTTTGGCTTGAATATATACCCAAGCAACTTCAAATATTTAAAAACGAACCTGATCCGTCACAATGCTATGCACAAAATGCACCCTAATATTGTGTAATTCAACCAAATAAAACGAATGTTTAATTTTTTTGATAATATTGGGATTAAAAGGTTGATTACTTACATAGCAAGCCGTGAAAACGACAGTTTATAGGTTTTGGGCTGGTTCAAGTCTAATCTTATTAAAAACATTTTTTATTAGCTTTTTTGTCGTATATGTATATGTGACAAAATCTGACATCAAATGATGTCGATATATGGCTGGCCTATCTCAAGGGCGTTCAACAAAACTTGATTACCAGAAACTAGTGTTTTTCCCTGATTAAGGACCTGTAAATCAAGTCATGTGATCTGCGATACTTAAAGTGAAACTTCGGGCTGCAATAAAATGCATATAAGTAAAACGGGCATCATTTCTAATTGAATTATAATAGAGCTATATCCATTTTATAATTCGATCTTCAACATTGGGTAATGCTTGAACGCAGTAAAATTCATTCACGCGGCCATGTCTTGGTACTTCTATCACTAAACAGAAGAGCTCCACAAATATTGACCAATCAAATATCTTTCTTTTCCAAATAAGTGCCTAACGTACGTCACGAAACCTATAGACTATTTATAGAACGGTTGAGCTTGGACAGTTCACACATGTTATTAAACTGTAACACACAAGAGTGTGAGTCGCGTGACGTCATAATGTCAACTGCCAGTGTCCGTAGGTTGGTATATCTATGTAGCCTTCAGGTTATTTTATAAAATTAATAAACGAAAAGTCGATGCCACATTTAAGTATATTTAATGGTAAGCTTTCAATTGATATAGGGGTTATTGCACCCCGGAGTATCGCTTTAATAGAAAGTAAATAGTGCCTATATCTTGGGCACCCTTATATGGTTCTTAGAGCATCCTATTGTAGGTTTCCGTGAGCTATTGTCTGCAATTCAGTACAACTCTCCCACAATTAGGGCTCCATAATAAAAAAATAATCGAATGAATACACACCGTATACGTAATTTCAAGCGATCTAAACACTCGATATTAAAAACTGCATAAGCAGTTTATCACAGACTTGCGCAATAGCATAGATAAACAATATGTTGGTGACCAGACACGCTGCGTATTCTGGTATTATTGCGGTAACGCGACCTTAACTATAACCCTCATTGGCTAGGATTGCGTTCGTGCGTCATTCCCGGATGAAGCGTGATAGGGGTGAGATGATGTCCTAGCCTACTTCCCTAGGGGATTCTTTTTGAGAATGGGCGTTTTTAAAGGTCAATTTGAAATTGAAATAAAAAACAAAATTTTAAATGTTAAATTCTTTGACCAATGTTTTGATAGTGCCATTATTGTAGAAATGATCAATTCAAACGATTATTATTAAGATAACATGTTAGTATCTGTAGTCAAGGATCATCGGGGCGGTTGTTGCATGAACGATACAACAAAGTATGAGTATGAGATGTATAAATAAATAATGACTAGGGAAGCGGTTGACGAAACAACGACACACAAACAGTTGGACTTGACTGCCTGGCATTTGCCGGGATAGAAATACTCGCCAAGTGGTAATAAATAACAGTGGTGTGTTTTGACTGATATTGGCGGTACCTTGAGGACGTATGCGTGTTGTTCCCGATACTAGGCCTTGTTGTCATTAAGCTGTATATAGTTGAAGAATTATAAATGAGTATCTTCCAGAACCGGGACCATCGATGGTCAAAGATGTCAATTTGAACAACAAATAAAATACATAAGAAAAAACTCCACCGCTTGAATCACGTTGATAAATATGAAGAGAAATACAACAAACAACATTATTACACATAAAAATCAAAAAAATATTTATTGTCGACCAGCAACAAATTAACTATAAAATAAATACAAATATATGTCATAATGGACATTTGAATGGCAAGATATCACAGATGACGAGTTTCATAAATTCCACTGATAAAATTACTGACTTAGTTACGTTATATGAAACTGGCATATGACTGAAAGTTGTTTAAGACTAAAGATAAATTCTACATCAACATCATCTGGACCGTGTATTTGTAACAGTCGTTTCTGGTCTTAGGTTCGCGTTCACATTCTTTCGGTTTTCAGCCTTCCGTTGTATATATTAACATTAACATTTGAAGCACATTGAGTGTCCATTCATTTAAATTGTTTTGATTTTAGATAGTTTAAGTTTTTACGGCATTCAGATATTTCAATTCTGAATAAAATGTTATTGAGCAATACTGTTCGAACCACCGGATATTGTCAACTACACACTCGTTTACGATTGTGTCAGAGATCGGGCGTCCACACAAGTTCTGATCTCAGCGCTGAAAAGTTCACCAGCTTTGCATCGTCCTTGTTTTATGACACGCTCGTTTTTACACTCGGCGAAAAACGGTGAATTATTCCTGCCTTTCCACACTTGTTTGCCGTCACCCAATCCAACACACGAGGCAAATCGAACGAAGCAGGGGATACAATGAGAGCGCTGACACTTGTTCCTTTCATAATCACCTGTTCAAAATTAAATAATACAAATTAAATAAAATGTAAATCCGTGACGCTATATCATCATCACCAAAGACACTGACTTATAAAGTCGAAACTGTTTATTTTACACTTTATATAATATTTAGTTTAACGTATACAAAATATGTCCTGGTAGCCAGATACACGGGTTCGCATCCCGTGAGTGGCAAGAAAAACCCGTCCTTTCTCTACAATAAATATTTATTTTATAGTTTTTGTTTTTAATTAAACTTAGGGAGGCAAAGACAAGCAAGCTGCTTAATTTGAAACCTACCTTCTTTCAATTTTGTATAAATGAAACCAACGCGAATAACTAAGAAGAGTAAAATCTGACAGTTATGAAAGTAAATTCGCAAACATTAGCGCTGAAGCGGAATTCAAATAGTGCTTACTGATAATTATAGCAAATAAATCTTATTGTTATTAAAGAGATTAATTAATTCATAAATATTTCCGCTGATGTAGACATGCAATGCCGCACTGTTATTTATTGCATTCTAGGTTGTAATTTATTGTAAATAAATATAGTTTCAATCCGAATAAAAAAAGCCCAGAATCGACGAACATAAGCCATGGGTAAACATTGATATAACACTTACATGCATCTCTTGGGGATTCTTTGCCTTGACAGTCCACATTGTCAAAGTGGTCACATTCGCCAGTTATCGGGTTAAACAGCTGTGGATGAGGACACTCTCGGACCTGTTCTTCCATCAGTCCATGTACAGTTCCCTGAGAGGCACAGTCCAGGTAGCGGGCACAGTATTTAGGGTGAGGTAATTTACCGCCCATCCCAGGTTGACAGCTCTCCGGTACTTCCGGGCCTCTCGGTGGCTCAGGCAAGGATTTCTTGGTGCCTGTGAACATAACATTTAACATATAATTCTAATATTTAGTAATCCATATTTCCGTGTAATACCTGTTTAGAAGCAAAGGTTTGATTTTATTTTATTTCGAATTGCTATCTTTTGAAGTATGCGAATTACACCAAAAAGAAAGTAAAACAAAAAAATGTACAGAAGCCTATGGAATAAATCTATAGCATAAAATAATTATCGACATCACTTATTATGTCTAGAAGAGGTTGAAACAGTACATGGTTAACTAAAAATAATATCATTGATACACGGATGGTGGACTTCAAAATAATCAACTTTAACAATCGGTACTTACAAGTATCCATGCTTGATCCTTTCATGCAGCAGACTTTCTTCTCGGGTTGCCAGACCGTTCCCTCTCCACAACTCAGAGGGATTTCCATACCAAAGGCACAGATATAGAAACTGTTACAGTCCGCCGGATCCGGCACCCAAGAAACTCCTTGTTTGACAGAAGAACAAGGAGACTGGGCCTGGGTGCTGGTCATTTGAAGGGTAATAAAGACAACCATCAAAGCTGAACAAACTGTGGGAACATCCATGATTTTTCTTGCTGTCAAATATACTAAGTTAAGAAAGTACAGACGGAGATACGATGTGCGATGGCTGGATGAGACTGGTCTATCAAAGTCCTGGTTACAGTGTAATTGAAACGAAAGCACAACTGCGAGCTTATAAAGGATTTCCCGTGAATGAGATCCCATTCATATTCCCGTCATGTTGACTCGCCCACTTACGCAGATACACCCATCTTATACCTGACGTAAACCTCCTCTTATACAGCTTAGGAATGTACTTTGTGAAAACATCTCAAGAAAAGGGGAACGGAGAGTTGACGCAGTTTAAAACTAACTGGCTTCAACCCATAAATGGAGACTAACACAGAAAATCAAATAAATCGGGTGTAATTGTGTTTAAATAAACTTTAAGTAAACAATCTTAGAGAGATATACGCCTATGTTAGAAAGTATTTTTTATGTATGTTTGCAACGCGTTGTGAAGACTTGTTCGGGTGAGCTCTACCGGAAATTAATATATAAATAAGTTTAACCGCAGCAATCTGAGGATGCTACTAGAAATAAGTTCTGAACGAGGCTGCACCTTTTATGATCCTGTTTATGGTGCAATCCGTTGTACAATACTGTAACAACACGGAGACAATCACAAACCGCATGCACGTAAACACAAAAAACAACATCATATATCAAGTATTAATTGTTGTCCAAATTTTAAATTAATATTTAACTTTACAACCACACATATGACATGAATGGTTGGCTAATACATGTACATGCATCTTATGATGGTTGATTATGATATATTTAAACTTTTAAATTAAAATTTAACTTTACAACAACACACACCACATGCATGGTTGGCTAATCCATGCATCTTATGATGGTTGATTATGATATATTTAAACTTTTAAATTAAAATTTAACTTTACAACCACTCATACCACATGCATGGTTGGCTCATACACCTTATGATGGTAGATTATAGATATTTGAGAACAAAGACACGACTTGTGGGTGTCAATCATTAACACCAATTCTTGAACTTCCCACTTTACTACATAGAAACTCGTATGTTTTGTCTAAAAATTATCCTTAGAAAAACAAGAAATTTGTGGCATTTTAAATTGTCGCTGGTGCTTTTTTTTTCTTTAGGTCTTCCTATATTGTTTATTCCATCCAGAATTTTATCTTTTATGTGATTCTCTAAAGTACATGTATAGGACAGAAACAATGTCTGCGTAAATCGTTCTATAGAGCACTTTACATAAGAAACCCGCTTCTAAACTCATTCATTTGGTTTACATGTATTATACGCTAAATAACACCCTAATTAGGGTTAATTGTATTTTACATTAACGATATCAGTTAAATCGGGCTGATATGTACAGCACCGACATATACAAATTACAGATGTTTGTGAAATTCGCATATATGTTCTCTTGAATAGCCAGAATTTTCTTCAATGTAGTCCTATATTTATGTTAAATTCAAATTGTCCATTCATTTGCCGGCTTTAACGGAATCTGTGTGGTCCGATCAACAAATTTGTCAACTATTTTTATTTAACTTTTGGTAAAATCGAATTGACATCAACATATGATATAGAAACAGACTACTTGGCGATTGATTCGTTTGCTGATTTAGAGGGAAACAATCGATATGAAGAAACAGACTAATATAATATTATAGTAAAAATTAACTTATGCTAACATATTCTTGTCATGCATTCCTACCAATTATTCGGGGTATTGTATGTCCAGCTCACATTCTGTATGTAAACGAGAGTAACATATATATGTTAATGGGACGTCTTGTGGTGAAACTTCTGGGCTCTATATAGAAAATATGGTGAGGTAAATTTAGATTCTTTATAAGTATATTTGCCATTGTTGATATACGTCAGCCTCACGTGTGGCCACACTATGTGTCCATAATGAAAGGCATCTGTACAGGGGTACGACTTGACATCAACCCTTGTGTGTAAACATATGAAAATAGCTTACATACACACGTATTTATATATATTGAATAAATGAAGAGAGAAGACGTATGTATGTGCGAGCGTAACCTATTTAAAAAAAATGTTACATAGGAAAAAATACGACGCGTACAAGGGATATTCTCCGTTCGTCTTTTCTCTCAACAATAAAGTTATTAATATTGAATTATAAATCTGTGTCGACATGAACACACTGTTGTAATTTGCCAAAATTATTTTAAATTAGGTATAATTTCCTTAAATTACGTTTAAAAAATGTTGCCCTTTTCATCACGTGTTTCATTGTCAACTCTGATTAAATAAAAAAATATAGTGCATTGATCAGATAATATAGTGTATTGTAGAAAACAATTAATAATGTAGATTATACAATTAATTGTGCAGGGAATACAGTGCATTGTTTAGGTAATATAGTGTATTGTTCAGAGAAAACAATTAATAGTGCCGATTATACAGTTAACTGTGCAGGGAATATAGTGAATTGTTTAGGTAATATAGTGTATTGTTCAGAGAAAACAATTAATAGTGCAGATTATACAGTTAACTGCGCAGGGAATATAGTGAATTGTGCAGATAATATACTGTATTGTTCAGAGAGTATGATTAATTGCGCAGAGAAAACAGTTTTTGGTTAAGATAATATGGTATATTATTCAGATAATACAATATATTGTTCAGATAATACAATATATTGTTCAGATAGTACAATATATTGTTAAGATAATACAATATATTATTCATAAAATACAATATATTGTTCAGAAAATACAATTAATGGTGCGGATAATGCATTGAAGTGTTCAGGCAATCGTATTCTCGCGAGCGTTTCTATAGTGGACGAGACTAAGACAACTCTCGTACGCCATGCCAGGCCATCGCG
>JAVFBX010243492.1:0-10324 GCA_034783855.1 Mopalia kennerleyi | reverse complement strand
TTACTCTCTTACATTTCCGTAGCATTTCCGGTGGAACTGGTTACATTATGAACATGATTTTTTATGGTACACCGTCCATAATGGGTAAAAAATGGAATGTAATCGTTATTGAAACCACTTTTCTAGTATGTTCAACTGATCGTCATCCAAACGAGTGTGAAGTTACTTTTTTGACTGAGTTTATATTGTAAGGTTATTTATAACAACGAATAATTGAATAATATGTCATATGTCTCGCATGCTGTCTTATTTCACCAAGGCTAGGGTCAAAATGCATAGCACCAGATTGATTTTACACCTTTTCATACAATGGCCAATATATTACTTTGTTCTCTTCAATACTATATTATCATATGTACCACACGGACACGACAACAATTAAAGACGTATATTCGCAGAATAATAAATAACATGTAAGCTTTACATGAATTTCTTGTTTTCCAGGAAATTGTGATAAACGCTTTCAATACTGTGCAGTTTGACGAATCACTAATATAACTGTTAGATGTATTAACATTTAAAAGGGGTTGAAAGTATTTGCAGCTCTTTTTTCCAGTCTACCGTTTAGGCTTTGGTGTCGCAATAGCGGATCGTAACTGGGGAAAACGATTTAAAAAAAGGAGACAGTAATGCTCCTTTGCGTATGCTCTTATTAGTTTTCAATAAGCTAAATATATACTTGGTCAAGTCAATCTGTCATGCAGACAGGAATTTGTGTCATGAACCATTTTTGGAATTTACTGATTTTGTCTGCAGATATATGAAGACGGCGACGCTGTTTTAGCACACTGATACCAGAGCCCTCCTACAATAAAGTAAAAGTGACGCTTTTAGTAATGGTTCTGTCACACCTGGGGATTCAGCGTATCAAAATTTTGTCTCCTGTACCGTAGATGTTGTCTGCACCTGACAAGACGTGCCTGTCGGTGACGTTGGGGCAAAATCGGACGTATGGCAGGACGTCTGGGCCGGATGTTGTGCTCCCGCAGTCGGTTCCATACAGTCCTGGAATCGATTGGGCGTAAGCCAGGAATGGTCCGAGCAGTCAAACTGGAACCCTGGAATCGATTCCTTAGATGGCTCAGCCGAATATGGTTGTCTTGCTGACTTGACGTAACACGTGGACGGCCGGACCGGGGCAAATCTCTCGTGTTCCCCATCTGTTGAAAACGTCGCCATGGAGAGGATGTCGTGTTTCGATGGACACCAAAATGTCTGGCAACTTCATTCTGGGCCATTCTAGTCTCCATTAACCCACGGCGCGGAGACGCTGATTTTCTGTAAGCCGTAGCATGTTGTACGCACAGTTTATGTTGACGTTAACGTGTTTTCAACAACATTTAGCGGCTAAAGAATAATCAATGCTTGGCTAAATGTTTATTGACGATTAGGTTTATAACTTTTCAAACATCTTTTGTTTTGTCCCATTTTCTGCGATGTTTTTCCATTAGTATATATTCATTATTTATTTTATAGACCCATTCCATTCTAACACATTGTTACATCGTCCTGTAAGATAATAAAATAGCGTCACTGAAAATATTCGATGCAGGTTTTTAAAAAAAATAATATATAAATGTATGTATTTCTTTTTGCATATTTGTTTGCCCGAAAAACATTTTATTCCTTAATAATAAATTAATAATCGTTTGAATTGATCGTGACTGTCACTCAATAATTGGAGAATCACAAATCACCCCTATGGCAAAGAATTTTACATTTTGTTACGAGGTTTCGCTTTCAGTTTAAATTTCCATTTTTAATTGTAATTTCCAGTTTTTTCATTGACTGGCTAGTATGGGTTCTATTAGTACTGTCCAATAGTATTTGATATACTGAAATTTTTATATATCAATGGAGAGTTAAAGTCGCACATAAGCCTTGTTAAAAATACAAAAATACGGTTGAAGTATCTGTTTCTTACCCGTCATTTTCTCTCTTTCATCCTGACTATAGACTTGATATTTTAGTAGGAGGTCCTGTAACTTCCATTTTTAGGAATGTTTATCAAAAAGGATACAGAGTTTATTGGATTGGGGTATTAAGCCTTTATTAAAGCCAGTAAGATTTCAGCTCTACTTCAAATCTTGCTGTAGGGCACGATTTGAAGCCTTCCAACTCAGATACTAGGTTAAACCAGTTGATCGGTTATAATGAGCTATAACTGACAGTGCGCAAAAATGAAAACCAACTAGCCAAAGAAAAGACAAAAAATACGCGGAAAATAAACAAATAGTATAAGTTAAGTTACAAAACGATGTTGCACTATATGAATCTTTTGACACCAAGATTTATGTATGATAGTTGACGGAACCAACTGACTAGAAGTCGGTAATAAACTTTCCAGGCTCCGCGTCATAATCGACAAAGAATTCAATGCATTAAAAGCCCAGAGGAATGCCGTTGTTATGGTATCAGCCGCACGGGTCATAATCCGCGAATCCATTACAGTTGGCTTCATAACGTTCGTGTTTTAAAAGATTACCGGTAAATAAATAATGAACTCTATCTGAATGTCCGTCTGTAGAAAGGCATATATTGGGAATATATATCATATTACAATATTACAATGCAGGCAATAGTCAGTTTTGCAAAGAAGAGGGGGCTTTCTGTGGTCTTAGTTTCCTCCTGGTTAAGGCACAACACAAAACCGATCTGTTCGTGGCGTCTTGTGGCACCCTACGATTGCCCTGTGTTCAATCAAAACAAATAAATAACCAAACAAACAGTTTTGCAATTATGCCCTTAGAAACACCGCGCGAGCCATTCCTTTGGCCGTGATTTGATTTCTAACGGAAAGTTTCGAGAGATGTGATGGCCATTGATGTGTTGATAATCGTTTCCAAAAGCAATAGAATCAGTGTCGTTTAAACCAACTTAAATTTTGCGATGTATGGTGTCAATCCCAATGGAAGTGTAAATGGTATCGATTGATTAAAGATACGGCCACGAACGAAAATGCCTATTTGAAAACGGGTTTTTGCTTACCCGTCTTAGGAAAGCAGAAGGCTATTGTATCCAGAAATTTTTAATCTCTTCCGTTTGCGTTTGTTAAAATGGCGTTTATAAACCACATACTTACATAGATATTCAATATTTGTTTCTTTGTCTTCTCATTTTATTACTGTGTTATACTGTGATTATTTTGTTAACTCTTGAAAACACCATGAAGCGAGTCGTTAAGCCCCAATCAATGCATTTGCGTATTGGATAGGAGGCCATTCTTACCGCTAATTCACTTAGATACGATCGTACCAGTCTAAGGATAAAGGAAACATTTGTTTGTTTGACTGGGGCTTAGTGTTGCCAAGGCATCAGGATGTAACCGTGGAAGATGTATGTTACTGTGCCAGGTAAAACATGCTTTGAGAAATAAATGGTTCCAGGTAGAACTCCTTTATTTTGACAATCAGCGTAAACCATGAATGAATCAGTGCCGGCAAGAAAATATCAATGGATTGTCATAGCGATACAACTACATAGTTAATTAGTCCATATCGATTGTCAGGAATGTAGACCGTCAGGAACAAGCCTAAATCCTTTCAGAGACAATTAGTATGAATAATGGAGATTTCATCTGCTGTTTTAAGGTCTTAGCGAACCCCTTGGACTAAACAAAAATACCAAAAAAAAAAGTATTCCACATGTGAGATCAATATGTGAATTTTTTTTAAACATATGTGGAAAAGAATTTCACATATGTGAATAAGGATTCAACATATGTGGAAAACAATTTCACATATGTGAAATTATTTTCCACATATGTTAAATTCATTTGAACATATGTGAAATAGTTAGGTTTTTGTGTTTTATTTTACTTATGTAAAATAATTTCACATATGCTGATTTTTTTTACAGCTGTTGAAAAGAATTCTGCATATGTAAAATAAAGTGAAAATCCTTTATACATAATTAAAAACAAAATTTCACATATGTGAAAAAGAGTTGTACATAAGTAAAATAAAAGCGAAACTAATTCGACGTATGTAGAATAAAGGTAGAAATGTTAAAACGGCTTGCCATAACCTATTTGATGTTCTTAAATTCTGTAGGAATATTAATTGTCATGTGTTTCTAATGGGTACTAATCATGTGACATTGCCTAATTTTTATTTTTATTTAAACTCCTTCCTCACAAGACGACTAAAGTGATCAACTTGAAACTGTACTTAGGCACCTTTTCACAACGCAATTTCTGACTTGAGCGAAAATCTATAGTACAAAATGGCTTTTCTGAAAAATACCCATACGGAAGTCCAGACGGACTGGTACCTTTCTTAAATTATTGCGGTCAAGGTTTTTGTCTGCATCAGTTCATGTGCTTGTTCCAGTACCACTGGTAAATATTGTTTGCTTTGGACATGCGCGATTTAAGTCGTAGAACCAAAACGTTGTTTAAGTGTTCGACATTCAGCTGAACTTTCACGTGTAGGTTTTCTGCATCGACGAAGTTGACTCACCGTGATGTATTCATAAAAAAGTAAGCACACTGGCACAGGGATGCAGATTAATTCAAACCGATGGATCATCTTATGTTCTCGATAAACTCTCCGAGACAAGTTATAAATATACGTTAATCGTCAGTTGTTGTTGGTAACCTGTAAACATCTCCTGAAAGGGTGATGACCATTTACTCGGTATATACAATATTGATAAATATATAGCCAACAATATATTCGGCATTGGTTAAGAATAGATGTACCCGCAGATAGGTACTTTAGATAAACAGAAATAAACCAAGACGAATAACGCCACAGAAAATTATAGTTAAGGCTTATCTGATACAGAAGACAAACTCACCTTAACCACCAAGAACTTCAGGGTTTTGTTAATTTTATACACTATAATAGGTTTAATGGTGATTCAAATATGTGCTTTTTACGCTTGAAATACATTGATGTAGCGTTGGTATACATATAGTGCTTATAATCCAAACACTAACATTTCATATTCAGTCTTAGAAAAATATGGCTCTAAAGGAACCCTATGAGGTTTTTCAGTTATGGCTCTGTTGGAAACATTTATGGTTCTGTATGGAACCCTCACAGCAAGTTTTCTGTCTTTTTTCTCATATCAAAGAACATTTTTTGTCGTAAAGGTTTCACGTTAAACCATCCCCTTTTCTAAAAAAGCATCGAAGAACCATTATTTCTAAGAGAGTACGGTAAGACTGACCAATTCCAGGTCACTACGATTTTCCATGGTCTAATCATAACAATCAAAAGGCATCGAGATTAAGTTAATATTTTGCAATAAACAGTATCAATCTTCAGCTGATAGAACTCAGAGAAAGATCGTCTGTATAAACAGGTTAACTGCAGCTCCGTAAATATTTTTGATAAAAGTTTCATTGGTTTCGTTTCAATAACAACAAAAGGGCTGTGATATTTTGTTCCGCAGATCATTTTAGACCGTTAAATTTTATGGTAACTAAAGATTTAAAGTCGTTATGTTTCAACATTGCTTCAATATATTTCTGTTCTCATAACAAATATACATGCACCCTTAATGTTTACATGGTGTGAAAAAAAAATGATCAAGGTCAAATCAAGGTTAAAAATTCATTGAATCATGTTTGTAATTGAGTCTTGTTAAAACTGCTTGTTCTGGCCTGTCTTTATCGATTGTGACTCAAAGCGACTTCGGATTCACTGGGAACGATTCGATCATACAACCTTTGTAATTAAAGATTGTGTACACTGCGAGGTTTTGTCACGAGTTATCCGCGGTGCAATTAAAAGTGGAGCAAATTTGACACTCGAAATCGGACTGGCAGCGCGAATTATTTGAGATTGGTAAACATTTACAAATGGACAAAAACTCTCTCGTATTGTATCCGCAAAATTATCCTACTTCACAGTCGTTTTTGTACATTTGTATGGATTCCTCTTTGTTTTATCTGATCAAGTTAACCTTTTCCCACAAGCTTGCCTAGAAACAATTAGACATGGTAAAACTGACTAGTTCCTCGACTTCACAGATATTCCAAACGCACAAAACTATCTAGCATTCGTAAAAAAGACATCGTTTTTAGCTGTTTTAACTTTGTGTACAAATTCCGCTTTGTGCTGTTCAATTTTCTGACCTTTTAATTTTTTACATTTTCTTTAAAAAAAAAAAACGACGATGACCCGGTAAATCGGACGGTAATCTTGACCTTTCTTAATATATTTACAATATCACTTAAACGGTTTCTTGTGGAATCCATAAAACTAACCAAATTTAGTCTTGTTGTTTTAATCTTCACTTACACATTTTCTGCAAAGCCTCTGCTGTAATCAATAGAGTAACTTATTAATTTATATTGTCATGTCTGTCCATTGGGTTCCTAACAGTTCATCTGGTGCCCCGGAGTTTTCTCATGTGGTCGCCTTAATCCACTTGTGCAATTGATTGATTGATTGATTGATTGGTGTTTAACGCCACATTCAGCGGTATTTCAGCTACGCTCTGGCGTGAGCATATAGACAAAACTCTTTGATCCAATGTTTTGTATTTAAAATAAATTTCAAACAGACTGCAGCCTTGGCGACAAACATCAAAAATAGAAACAAATCAAACGAAAAGGACATACATTTAATACTGCCAACTTTTTTTAGTTTGTGTTGTTTTTTTTTCATAAAATATATGAAAGTATCAAATATTTAATTTTGTTTCTACGAATTATGTCAGACACACTTTTTTTACAATTATTTATAATATCAATGCCGAGTTTTTCGTTTTGGCGAGCCACCAGCACTTCTGTTGGCTTTTAAACGAGGGTGTTTGCCATTTGGTCGCCCTCAAAGAGCTATCAAATTTATCTGGCTATTAGATCGCGCCAAACCATGTTCAGGGTCTATCTCTAATCCAGTAGTAGCGACCTAAGATGATGTTAGTGACTAAAGGTCTTTCGAGCAAGTGGTCCCTGGACTGACAGACGGCCACGTATGTGAACCTGCCTCTAGAACGACGTAAACTCAAGTATTTCTGCTTTGCCATCTTAATATTGCAATTGATTAAGTGTTTTATCTTGATTGGAAAATTGTGCTGATGTCGAACATTGTTAAGCTGTTTAAGCAGGAATATATATTAATGACCACAAGAATGAACTTGACTAATTTGCGCTAAATGCCTGTAAGTCGATGTAATTGTCAGAATGCACAGAACCGTAAAGACCTACATTTATCAGAGACATTCTGTGACACAGTTCTAACAATGTCCAAATTAGCTACAGCAGATACACAAACGAAAAACGCCGTCTAGAGTCAATGTATGAACTCAAAGTCATCCGACGTATGCAGGAATCAATATTGTGACCAAAATATCAACATATTTACAATTTAACTGTAACAGCAAAATTAAATAAATACAGCATGCTTTTTTTGTTAACAAAGTCTTCTTTTATTCAGAGTTCATACTCATTTGGACATTTTGTTATCAATCTGATCTGAGAATATACCTTCAGCAGCGATAGTTGCTAAAATATATTTTCGTGATGTCTGTCCTTTGTAGTCTTAACGGATGTCTGGATCAGTCTTTGCAGCCCTGCGGCTTTCTCATGTAATACTGTTTCTTCAGTATCAACGACAATATATGCATATAGAAGAATGATCGAACTAAAAAAATTAAATACAAATATTGTAAATTCTTCACATACAAAATCTAGGTTGTCAAGTTGGACGATAAATATTCTGTGTGTTTCATTTTGGACATCTGGAGTAACTTTTATTATTTTTTTCATTTACAAAATCACTATTATAATACATGATGTTCATTAGCAGCGTTTGTTAGTATATCCATTTCTTAAAACAATAATTTTATTACAGTGTACATCGCAACAAATTTCGTTTTGGACACTTTGTCCGATGTGTTATAAAATTTTGAGACTCTTCAAGATGATATAAATCGTTTCTGCATCCGGAAATGAAACCTTCTTCACTCTGTTCTACTGCAGCACGCAAATGCAGAAAAAAGTGAGGTGGTTTCGTACTACCAAGGGCTGGCTAAGTTAAAAACATAAGCAGCACGTGGTAAAGCATATTCGCTTAAATCTAAGGAAAGTGTTGGTGTGGGTGGAATGATATCGCCAAGATTACTTCAGACAGACCACTGTCTCTTAAAATATTATATTTAGCTAATCGTGATTTACTTAACCTTCATCTAAAACATCTACATCTAAAACATCAAAATTTACAAAATAGCGTCGAATAATTTTAATTCCAAGCATTATTTCGTCGATTGATATCTTTATTTACCCACGTATATAACCAAACAATTTAGTTAAACCTTCGCGGATAGCTGTATGCTACTTGATGTACCAGCTGTTTGAAATCTGAAACAAGGGGCCGAGGTGTTACAAATTTAGCATACTCAAGTCATACATAGCACTCACGTTGAATAGATTTTGAATAAGTAGCGACTAGGTTTTTTTCTGATATATATGTTTTTGTGTAGCTTGGGGTAGGGGGGGGGGATAGGGAGGAGGGGGAGGGGGATACAGCTGTGGTCAAGAAATATTATATATACATATGTGGTTTATCTGTAGAGATACTTTTGCGGTGAAAACATTGGTCAATTGACAGAGAGCTGATAATGTTCTGGCGTATTCCGTTTATTTGTTTGCTTGATTGGTAGTTAACTTATATGACGGTGCGTCAGCCCAAAGAGCGAAGTGACAATAAAAATGACATGTCTGGACAGGACAATTACATGCCAACCACACGACGTAATACTCTTGTCAGCTCCTAGAAGACATGGATTGCGCGAAGCTCACTCACAAACTTCCGCGGCCGTTGGGAGTTGGGGATTACGTTAACAAAATAATCTTACGCTATCATATATTTAGATCTGCCGACAGGATATTGTCCATTTCATCGACTATTTGCAGTCATTAAGAAGGACATTTCTGTAGAGCCGGTAATCGATTAAGTGGTAAGGTATTATTATGCCGCACGTTAAGAAATGTAATAAATTCACTGATCGTGACCTATGCGGCTGATAATATACCAAATTGTCAGTTTTTTCATTGGATGACCACGTATGCCACTGAACCTATGAGCTTTATTTTGTACGTGCTGGCATCGGCGTATTAACGTTTGCGTATACAGAACATGACAGTTTTAGAGCGTAACGTACCTCGACTTAATCTGCAATTTCCGAAATCTCTTCTTGTCATATGTTTGTGTGCTCACCATTTATGGGGTCATAATCTTTCAATATAAATAAAATGCTCAGATAACGATGTTTCGATTTCTATTGAGCTAATATTTAGGGTGTAATTAAATCACTGAAGGTGGATTTTCACGCTGTGATTCTCAGTAACGATTCGAGAGACTCCCTTATTACATGAAGAGTTTGTTTTTTGTTCGACTGCTTCCTACCAATCAAAATGCTGAAAATAGAGAGAGAAAACCCGTGAGAATGCGCCTTTGTCAGCATAGACTGTTGCTTTGTATTTGAGTGGGCAGCCATGCTCATATGTATATAGATCACTGGTGAGTATAGACAAAATTAACTCATGACAGGTTATTTTCAAAACGCTACATTATTAATCGATCTTATGTCATATTCATTCTGTACATTCTACATATTGATTTTCCTATAGGATTTTATAATAATCCTGCATGATTTTGTAGTTGTCGTATAAGATTCTATCGAATTTTCAAAATCCTAAAAAAAAAATTATGTAAGAGAAATCTTATTCGATGAGCATTTAGTTGATCATGGTGGATTTTATGTAGCAAGGATTGCGTTAACAAAAATAATATTATATAATAATATATGTATAGGTTCCTGCTATTCATATTATATTTTCTATTAGACATTTAGTTAACACTCATTTATTATTTAGTCATAATCTTTGAAGACCAAGAACGCTAAGAAGATTTGAATCCGTAATGAAGAATTCCAGTCAGTTTGTGATGCCAGGCTGTAAACTGCCTAGTAACGGTTCCCTACAGAATTTGTCCTATCTTATATGTACCTTGATCTATTTCACAATTCCCCAATCGTATTGTATTTGGCTGCGTCACCGTCATTCACATGGGGTTTTAGCAGGAACTCATTATTTATTAAGGAATAATGTTCCCACTTATCAATTTACTCTACCAATGATATATCTGATACAATACATGTACGATATAGCGTCTTGTTAGACCAGAAAATGGCTGCAATTTCTCAGCTTCTTCTGGCATTGCGTCATCTGGCTAAGGGCAGTTTGTTTGAAAAATAGCAATGCTGTTATTGCTTTAAGCACGGCGTAAAGTACCAATCAATCAATCAATCAATCAATCAATCAATCAATCAATCAATCAATCAATCAATCAATCAATCAACCAATCAA
>JAVFBX010243481.1:0-10324 GCA_034783855.1 Mopalia kennerleyi | reverse complement strand
CAGTTTGTGAAATATGAATCTGGTCCGAACCATAGTTTCTGAGCATTGGCGATCACAAGAAATTGTTTACGGACGGATGGACGGACGGACTAACGGATGAGAGTGATCAGAAAAGCCCACCATCAGATGATGGTGGGCTAAAAATTGCAAGTATAGACGCTTACAGACCATTAAATTGTTTTCTTAATTAAATGCGGCCCGGAAACCATAATATATAATTCAGATCCTGCATTTTGTTCAAGATGACATATATTACATTTTGTTTGAATTATCAGACTGTCCCCTTGCTTATAATCAGATATAAAATTGGACATAATAGCTGCTTCCTTGGAGTTGATATCGCCTCATTGTATTGTTGCTAAATTTTACCGAACATCTGATGAGGTGCCAACTGTGTTGAACAAAGTGAGGGAAAAAAAACAACAAAACATTAAGTGCTGTGGATTTTAAAACAAGAAATTACATGCTATAAAATTTCGAAATTTATGGTAACAAAAACACATGTGTAGTTCCCTGCAACTTGTAAAAGCACAGAAGCTATTCCAAATAGTTAACTTTTCCTGGGATATTTGGTTAAGGACAGGTTTACTAGTGTTAGCAGTCAAGATAGCTTCACTGTTCTTCAAGTGATGGGATTGATTGGGGTTTTAACATAGTGCTCAATGAACTTAGTTCATTAACATAAAATACACAAACTTATTTATGGTTTGATTTGGATTTAATGGTATTTCACTTCTCTGAAGACAGATTGTCCATTTCATACTTGTGTCTTACTTAAATGCTGTGGAAAACCTTGTAAAAACCACCACCCCTATTGCAGGAGCAACATTGAGCAATTTTATCATGGACTTGATTGGTTTGCTGAATTGGGGTTTAACTCTGTACTTCGGGTTATTTTACTGAAAGGACGAAGCGCAAACCCAATGGGTAAAGGAAACTACCTTTGAGGCCACTGGCAAGAAACACAAAGACAAACGGATCTGCTTCATGTTGCCCGTTAGATCTGACGGCACAAGGCCTTCTCCCTACTGAATCAAACTCAGGAGGTATTTCTGGAGCAGTAGCCCAAAACATTAATAATATCCATAATATAATTCATCTTAAGGTTTGTTTGTTTGGGGTTTAACATCGTACTCAAGGTTATTTCACTTATGACAACGGAGTGTCCACTTCACACTGCCTTATTACAGGGAAAAACTGGGAGGAAACCTCCTAAAAACCACCCCTGTGATTGCCGGAGCCACAACATGTGACTCATATAACGGATGGTCGACCACAACCTTAATGTGAGGAAGCTATAGTACACATTTTGCAGTGGATTTGTTCTCAAATTATTATTTTCACAATACATAGGCTTGAATGTTGCAAAATTATGCAATAAATGCCATATTGTTATACATAATTTGATGACTTACAATGCCACCTGTAGTCTTTAAAAGAGGAAGCTTACTTCAAAGTTTCAAGTGAATATAAATTTGATTAAAGTATCCTGTTCACCACACACTGGCATGGATACTGTACGGCAAAATGCAATACCATTCATTGGCTTAACACGAAGAGACTTATTCAAGTTAGTCTGTAAATTAGTTATACAGTTATTGTGTTCACAACACATGAATATTGTAAAGTGATGTAATAACTGCCATTCTGTTTTACACAATTTAGTGAACTTCAATCCCATTCATTGATTTATTGATTAAGGTTTTACACCATGCTTAAGGGTATTTTACTTATTTGATGGCAGCGTATTCCAACAACAATTGACACTAGCACAACCACGATGTGAAGCGTTTACAATACATGTATTAAATTGTTGGAAAGTTAATTTTCGTCCAGTACTAAGTAAAGACAGCATTGCTACTCTTCAAAACAAACTGCTCTAGCCAGAGGGCCGTTCCCATTCGTCGTCTTAACAGGAGACTGCTACTTCATACCAAGTTTGAAGTTAATCGGCGAATTTGTTTTCAAGCTAGTGTTCAAATATTTGTGACGGAGAGACGTTGAGTAGCAAGTCATAGTCCTACCCTACTGAAGTAGCGGTGGGCCAAAAAGAAAAGATTGATTGAAAACCATACATTTCTTCAATGGATGGTATAGCTTTTAAATTAAATCAGAATTCTGAAGAGGAATTAATTTTATAATAGTTGGTATCCATGCAAGCTTTTATTGGCTAGCATGGATGACCTTAGAGAATTGTGAAAGCAGACTATCACATGATTACCTCAACAGGTGCCCCATCTAACATACTGGCCTCTGTCAGCTCCTGTTGATATGCCTGAGGAGGGGGCTGGGCATACATCAACTCAGTAGTAGCATGTAATGTGGGATACATGTAACTTGGGCTTCCAGTCACTGCTGGCGTGGGACTCTGAAAATAAACATCAAGATGAATTAAAGCCTTTAAATACATTATCCTTCTGACTGTTGCAACTTAGGGTATTAATTTCCAAGGGTTAAGGGCAACCCGAATTGAACAATTGGCTCATTTGGGCACCTTGTTGTAAGAAACTAACATGCAGGAGATAGGGAAATTGTTCAAATTGGACACCAAGTAACTTAAAAAAAAGTTATACCTGTTTTGGACACCATACTTTTGATTTCCGGCGTCTATTTACTATATATCAGTTATTATATATATTTATTATAGCTTCAGATTTTGACCATTGTACAGATCATCTAACACACTGCACTGTAGGTCTACATCACAGCTTAGTTCTGCTGAAATGATTTACACAGTTCACATCTGTCAGTGATCATCCAATAATAGCGGGGAAATGAAACCACAGGTTATGGTCAGCTGCAGACTCATTCCTGACAGATACAACTTACACAAACAATTACATCTATCACCAGGCCTGTGCTGTAATCTTTTACAGCATAACCTTAAAAATTGGTCCTCTCAAATTTTGAGAGGACTTAACATTTGCATTTTGTTTATTTGTGTTACAGCATAGCTTAGAATACTAATTTTGGTGGGAATTTTGAGACCTATGGGTGTATTTCACATAAATACAAAATACTCCAGAATACACCTGGTAGGCAGGGGCCGGTTGCTCGAAGCGCTGGTGTTAGTGGCTAATAGTCTTTCGAGCAACAGGCCCCTGGTCTTCTGCTATGTAGTTAAGTTGGGAGGAACAAAAGAAAACTCCTGATTTGAGTTAACCTATGACACTTACATATGGAAGTAATTTGTAGTCTCCAACCTGAGGTGCCCATCTCCACTGTCCACTGGGAGTAGACCACTGGGGACTGGTAGCAGTCTGAAATGTAGATGCATATAAACCAAAAATTATAATAAAAGGTGAATAAAGGAACAATACTAGATAAGACAAGCTAGTCAATGGCTTAAATTGCCGTGCATCAAGCTGGATTTACAGTCTAATTACAACTGAAGAAATGACAAGCTTCATTTACATGCTAATTTCAACTGAAGGAAGGACTTACTGTCTGTTGGTATTGAGGGTATGGTTGAGATGCCGTTAAGTACACAGGCTGTGGTTGTGGCACGACCATTGTGGAATATGGTTGTTGCTGTAATATAAAACAAAATGAACAACTATTACACCCAGATTCATTGTTTAATGAACAAGACCTTCTGGCAGTATTTATTCAACCAAGTCTTTACACTGAGAAATGTTTGTAACTACTACTAATTGGTAACTGTTGAACTAGAGGATTCACTCTCAAATGTTCTTACAGAAAGAGAGAAAAGTCATGAAATTATGTAATATCATGCGAGGAATTTATTGTTTTTGTGTTGGGTATAAGAAAATTTTAAAAACTTGGGAGGGTAGGGGGACAGACAGTTCACGCTATCGATTAACACAACAAAAATTTCATGGTTTTCCCATTCTGATACGATTTCCACCCAGATTTTTTCATTGTTTAATTACCAGCCTTGGTAGTGGAAAATATATACCACTTTTGCTTGCTTGCTATTTCCAGAATTTGCTTGCATATAATACTTGTATTTACCATTGAAACCAATTGAAGCTTGTTTAATAAAATGGAAATATAAGTACAAACTCTTTTCACTCATACCCAGTTTAAACTTTAGCAGTCCATCGCATTGAAAGAATTTCTCAGACTGCTGTGGGTAACCTTATCAAAACTGCATCACTAGAGGCACAGCTTTGCCTTAGTACAGACACTTTTGATACCGTTTGAACAGATAATGCAGCGTTTCCTCCAGATTTGCAATAATTGTATATGGTTTTAAAAAGCTAAATTTTGTTAACCATAAAGGATAAAAAAAGAAAAATCAAACAAATCCAGCTATGAGTCAATCTATGTAATCATTTCAAACAAACACTTGGAAATCTAACAATTATCATGCAAATAGTTTATGCAATGCAAAAGAATCCAATACAAAACACACAGAATGAACTTTAAAAAGTAATGCGCAATTCTAAATAAGTAATTTGCACTGGAAATATACAAAATCTCCAACATTGGCAAAATAGAAAACACCCATGGGCAGTTAGCAACACTTTTCTTTCAAGACCTAAGTGTTTTTCGTTAACTTGTTTGTAGATGTTATTTGCTTTTACCAAATTGTAAGCTCGTGCCCATCATACCCCTAGCTTGAAATTGAGGGAGGGCATGGGGGAAACAGAAAGGAGGGCGTCCAGTGTTTTCATTGCCAGAGTGAGGAGAAGGGTGTCCCCTCTTTGCTGGCTTAGATTGTTTGTTTGGTGTTGTACTCAAGGGTATTTCACTTATACGATGAGGGAGACAAAAATAAAAACGTACAAACAGATCAGCTTCCGGTTTCCTTTAGCTCTAAGAACACCAGGGCAACAGAAAGCTCCTCTTTTCGCCTCTTACGATCGACTGAGGAAGCCGAGGGAGTATTCTGCAGGACAGATAAACAGCAGCAGATAATGATGCTAACCCGCTCCCCCACGGGGCTGCTGGTTTAGAAACTTTTGATTAGTCAAAATATGCAAGTCATTGAAACAACTAGAACCTATTAAATGGTTTTAAAAATTTTATAAAAAAAGAAAGAAATCAAAATCCTGTATTCCTAAGAATATATATGGACGATTCCCCTCCCCTAAAATCTAAAACGTCTATACGTTACCAATGTTCCTCTAGTTTTAAGGCTTTAGATAGCGGAACTTATCTCGAACCATAGTGTTAGAGACATGGCGGTCTCAGTCTTTGAGGAACGATTGTGTAAAAGTTAAAATGAGACCCTCATTTAAAATTTCTAGATAACCACTTCTTGTTTTGTGATGCTGCAATTGGCAGGTCCATCAAATTAATGAAATTTCTTTGTTAAGTCGACTGATAAGCCTACCAAAAGTTCCAAGTGACATGCATGCTGGAGACGACTTGGTGGCTCATCAAGACCTGCCCTTACCTGTGGCTGTGCGACTGGATAAGATCCTTCAGACGCAGGAAACACTGCCATTCCATTCTGATATGTATAGGGCACTCCGTTTGTAAACAAGATAGTACCCTGACTCATGTTAGGATCTGCAACCAAGGTTTAGTCCAAACTGACAAATTCAAAATGGCAAGTAACAACTCAGTTTAGAATGAAAATTCAGGTGTGGGCTTAAAAAAAAAATAAAGAGGTTAGAAAGTAACACGAAAAATAACCAACTACATGCTCTGTAAAGAACACCTATGTAATGACAGCAAAACCCTTGTAATATTTTGTAATATTGTCTTCAACAATGTGCTGAGGAAAACGAACTTCTAGTTAAACATAACTGAACTGCATGAGGAAGTTTAGTGGGAGTAAGGCAGGCACCTAGAGGGTGAAAATCTAGTCAATAAACATCGTTGAGCATGCCTGAACAGAAGTGGCTACAAGAAATGACAAAAACTGTCAAAGAAAACAAGGCTCCCCAAGCCAACATCAAATTTAGCTACCTGCCTTATATTGCTCTAGGCTCGAATATGCTTATTCCACGATGTAGAAAGTTTTCTGAAAAATTTGAAGTCAAATAACAGATCTTTTGGTAAAAAGATTTAAGTATTGTTTTTTGTTGTGCCTGTGGATTTTACAATTTGAAAATATTTAACTTCAGAGTTACCATAAATCTCAAAGCACAACGATAATAAAATTTACAGTTAGTTCTGAAATTTAGTCCAACTAGCAGTTTACATATGGGCTAGATGTGAGAAATAGCAGAGATGTGAAGGATTGGATAAAAGAAAAGCAAGGCTCCCAGAGTTATAACTTGAAATTACAGGATTGGTGGATAGATCAGTCTAAAAACTACAATCATGAGAGGATATACGTGAGACAAGCGAGCCAAATTAACATTTTGTCATTAGCATGAATTCTTGTGGTCACTGAATAATTTCCCCCTATTTGAGAACAACCGAGGTTTGTCTGTATCAGAGACCGTATAGAGGCTATTTCACTCATGTGATGTCAGATCAAAACATTGCGGCTCTAGGCCAGGTTTGATAAAAGAGCTGAATTTGGGAGGGGATTAAGAGGAAGGATAATAGAACAACTGGGAGCCCTGAATTAGTGATGGGTGAGGCATGCACACATACTGCAGACGCTGGAATGACAGGATGTTTCATGGAGGGGTCCTTCTGTTGAACCTTTTAATAAATACCCAAAAACATAACTTATTCTGATCAGAGCATTTGACAGTTGACCGGTGTAATGCTGGGCTCAATTATTTATCTTAAAGGACTATATTTTATCAGGGAATAGCCACACCAACATACTTTTTGCATTTAATAGCTTCGAATGGTTTGTTTGTACGTTTGATTGGGGTTTAAGGGTATTTCACTTATATGACGGATTATCCACTTTACCCTGTTCATTTCCCTAGTATGGTGGAAAACCTGGAGGAAACCTCGTAAAAACCACCCCCGCGATTGCCAGAGCCACATCTTGTGACTCACTCATATACCCCAGGGTTGACAGACAAACTCGATCCTGTGAACGGTAAATCGAAGTAGGCGTTAGAAAGCGCGCTCGCTAACCACTACGCCACGGCCTGGCTCCACATGGAATTGTTTTAACCTAGTGTCAAGTACAAACAGCAGAGCTATTTGTTAGCCAGACAAATGAATACAATGTTTTGCCATTACTGCACTGATCTCGCTGCGGAGCTACATTAGGACCAGGCCTGTGCTGTCGAGAGAATGGTTATGCGAACTCGTTTTAGGAGGACCGATTTATAGGCATCCAGTGTTTGTCCAAATTTGTATTTTGCTTCTGATTTTGACAAATGTTGTATTATAAAGCAATTTTGCTTACTGTTTCGTAAACACACATTTATGTATTTAAAAAAAATAAAAAATCAACAAAGCAGCAGCAAATGTTAACTTTATCCAACAAAATTTTAGAGGACCAATTTTGAGGTTATGCCAGAAAAGAATACAGCGCATGTGGAACCAAATTCAAAAAACTTTAACAATTGTCGATGCTCACTTAGTTTGTGATAACGTCCTCTTTGCTGTGATTGTCCTGTCTTGTCTTTGTTTGTTGCTAATTGTGTTGGGAGTTATCTCCTTCCTCTAGTGGACTAGCACATGTCATGTGAATGAAATAACCAATAAAATGACATAAAACACCAATCAAATAAAGACTTGTTAAGTTTGTTTGATTGGGGTTTAACACCGTACTTAAGGTTATTTAACTCAGATGACAGCGTGCCAGCCCAATTATGAATGTGTGTATTTTGATGGCTTTTTGGTGTATTTAACATAAATTATGTGTACAAAATACTCCAGCATACACTGGGTATACACCAGGATCATTCTAGATCAATGCAATCCCTTTTTAAAGATGCTAACAATTTATTTATTCTTTGATCAACAAATTGTTCTATTTGATGTTGACCCACATGGCACATTTTTAGATTTTTAGCATTTGGACTTTTACGTAACTCAGGCTAAAAAAAATAGCTTAGCCTGATTGGCAACAAATAAAAAGAAATGACAATAACACAGATCGGGGTAATGTTGCCCCTCAACCACCACATGTATTTCCTGAAAAAAGTGTAAAGAGAAGAATAAATATAGTGTGATTGAAAAACAGTGAAGGTATTGTGAACATATCAAAGTGGAGATGTTATGAAAATAACAGACTGAAGATATTGTGTCAATTACAGACTGAATATATTGTGAATACAGTAAAAATGAAGATATTGTGAATAAAGCATAGTGAAGATATTCTGGAAAGAATAAATTGAAGATATTGTGAATAAAGCAAAGTGGCGAGATTGTGAATATAACAAAGTGCAGACATTGTGAATATATCCATGTGAAGGTATGGGGAAATATCAAAGTGAAGATATAATGAATATAGCAAAGTGATGATATTGTGAAAATAACAGACTGAAAATATGGTGAATAAAACATAGTGAATATATTGTGAATAGATCAAAATGATGATATTGTTTGGCTTCTTAATTTTTAATAAGTCAGGGCTATATGTTATTCAATACTTTTGAGAGGCTGGTTAGCACTTAATACATGATAAGCAAGAGTTGTACGTTAGTGAGAACTAATATGTGAACGAGAGTAGCGCCTTCTACGTGATGTCACAGGTTGACGCATTAAGCCTCTCTTCCTTTCTTACCTTGCCTCCATAGGCGATAAAACATGAGTTAGCTAGAGTTGACAACAGCTACTTTCGAATGACCTCTCTTTACTCTACCCAATCAGATTGGGGCTTGCTTAGAATAAGAAAGAGGCAGTCTAAACACACAAGTAGGCTATATATGTAATATACATGCACGATATTAGTCCCATTAACGAGTCCTGCGGTCCTAACAAACATGTTAATTGGCAGTGGCGCCACGCTTGTTTGTTGTAGACTTTGAAATGAAAACGCTTTCTTGATTTGCCTACGTGTTTCTACCCTAGTCCAATTAAATTTTTGCCACGTTTTTCCATCGAATTACAGCAAGGATTAATAATGTGGAAGTCTCGTCTTACACATACTGACCCTTGCATAGGAAGATGGTTACCTCTGTGCTTTGGGTAGGTCTGCAGCCTTTCTGCGTTGAAAAGCTAAATGGTACTTGGTCATTACAAAATGAGACTCTAAATAATACAACAACCACTGGATTAGGATTTTATTTAAACTCTAAACATAAAGCCTGCTCTTGATTATGCTTATAAGTTGATTTTGAGCACTGCTTTGCGTACTTAGTTTCCCCTCGGTCGCCTTATAGTCTCTTACTAGTACTGTCGGCTTATTCCATTGGCCGGTGGATTTAGGGGGAAACCCCAGATAGGCAAATATTATGTGCTCTTATTCAACTGTAACGTACCAAGGTTAATACACTCATGTCTTACCTTCTCTCGCGAAGATGGTTTCTGAGGAACGACAACGGCCTTTAAATTTGCAATGTTCTTTTAAGTGATTTATTGAAAAAAAAATGGGGCAGTACTAATTGGGCACATTATTACTAGTATCTGCATCTATATCTGAGTATAGCCGTTAATTAGTGAATTTAAAAAGCTGAACTGACATCATTGTTCCAAAACACGGTAGTTATATCATCTAGTCGTGGCTGTCTCCTTATTGCATGCACTGGTGAATGTTTTCGCATGAAACCGAAAGTTAGGATTCCGTCCCCAAGCGAAACAACAACAACAAACAGCCACTTGTACATATTCACCTGGTACTAAAAACCTGGGGGGGGGGGGGGGGGTTCAAGCCGCATCCGAAAACATGCTAAAAGTATGTGTTACTCAAAGAGCTATATTGATATCTTTACAACAGATTAATATTGCACTTGCATGACCAAACTTGTATTTACACAGTGTTGTTGCAGATGTCTTCCAATCCATCCACAAGCAAACGAACACACTGGCGGCAGACCGTGTTTTCGAACAACGACGTCAGTCCCGCATGTTCAATTAATTAATTAACGGTTATGCTTACTGGAATGCAAGTGCAATACTTATCTTAGAAAATAAGCAAACCAAATCAAATCATAAGCTTAGGTGAAAAATCAATTGTCAGTGAACGATGTGTCGTCATATAATAAAACCTGGAGTACGACGTAACACCAAAATCAAACAAAAACCAAAGGCAAAACACATTTAATCCGATAGTTGTGCCTTTTCTTATTCTTTAGGCGTACGGATGTTAAAAAACTTATATTCTGATCATCATGGAGTTATGGCATGACACAAAGTTGATCACATCTGGCGGTTTCATTACAGGCTCGCATACTTTGTCTTATTGCACTTTAATTAGCTCGCCGATAATTGTTGCAGATTTTGTAATTTTTCGTTGCCAGTAGGCTTACTGAGGACAGTGATCTATTTTATCCTATGTACTTCGTCATAAAACATTATATAACCCACCCACCCCCCACCCCCCACC